>CM047874.1:25965250-26084025 GCA_026212405.1 Petrea volubilis | reverse complement strand
CCGTTGAGGCGACTTGATTGTTCTGCCGCTCCTCATCCAAATCCGCCTGGAGGCTGCTTCCTCGAGCCTCCCGTTCGGCCTTTTCGCAACGAAGACCATGGAACACCCTTTGCTGGAGAGTGTCATGTCCTGAGCGATGCTCAGAGCCAGCTCTCATCATCGAGCTCGAGAGACTGACTTGATCGGCTTTGAAAACGGCGTTTTGGAAGCTCCTCATCGCCAACTTCTTGCTCGAACCTCCGAGGATGCTACGGTCAGAGAGGTCACCATATTTGGGGCCGAAGCGGGGTTCCGGGGCGTCCGGATAGTTTAACACCTCCAGTTCTTCCGAAGAATACCCGGAGCCATCAGCCGGCCGCTTGCCCTTGGCCGACTTCGAGGCGGGCTTCTTCGGAACAGGCCCCGTTGGTCTCGTCGGTGGCGCGGAGTCTGGGGCCTTTCTCTTCCGGACAAGAGGGCTCTCCCCCACATCGGGGACGGCCCCCCGACCAGGGCCTTGGGTGGTAACTGCTGCCTGCCCCGATATCCTCGGAACACTAGATGTGGCCTCTATGGCACGGGCCTCCTCCGATGGGGGGGACGGTCTCCTCCTCCCTCCGGCTACCTTCGAGATCAAGTTCATGCGTCCTATTTCTAGTACACTGAGATCTGTAGAATTGAAAAGCAACCGATTAGAAGATAATCGAGCACAAAGACTTGAATATTCGAGTAAATACATGCAATAAATAATACCAAAAGTAATATGATCGATATCAAGCCTGGCCGGCGAGAGCCCGGCCTTTACTAGGAAGCGTTCCTGGGTGAGGAAGGTGGGGCTCAATAAACCCAGGGCCTTCTGGCTGAGCACCCACTCCATTGTCCAACTACTCGACCCCAGCCCGGCCAGGGAGAGCTTCCTCGCCTCCGGGTTATGCACCCTCCTCACCGGCCATGGATCATCGGACTGTATGTAGCACCACTTCTGCTTCCAGTCCGCCCCGTAAGACGATGAAGCTGTTTCGATCAGCTTTCTTCCATTTTTGGCACTGACGAAAAAGCAGTTAAATTCATCATCCGGGGAGGACTTGCTCGAGTGGTTAACTTGGTATAGATCAGAAAAGTTGGCCACAGTGGGATTGTGCCCGGTACAGCAACAAAAAACAACGAAGGCACACATCGAGGCATATGAATTTGGGGTCAGTTGAATCGGACTTAGATTCAATCGATTTAGGATGGTAGAAATGAAGGCCGGGATCGGAAATCTAAGCCCATTCTCGATGTGAGCGTAGTGAATAGGGATGCACCCCTCGGGGGGGTTCGTAATGGAATCCTCCTTGCTCGGCCAGATGACACCAAACTTGCCTCGGATGTAGTGGTTCATTATCTTCTTTACGTCCCGATCGGTGTTATTCGCTATGATGTTTCCCCAGCTCACTGTTGTCTGGTTCCCGGCGATGGCCTTTCTCCTCCCCCGAAGAGGCCCTTGACTGGATGGGCCCTCCTCTTCGGGGACGGACCTCCACGAGGGTACCGACACGTCCCCCATTGGGAGAAGAGCTTCTCCTCTTTTCGCCTCCATGCGCCGCCTCATCTCCTCTATCTTACTCGGGCTCTTACCACCCCCTCGGGGCCGACTGGTGCTCGCCTCGCCCGGGCAGCGAGATGATGCCCCCTCAAAAGAGGCCTCTGCCTCCACGGAGATCGACAGATTTATATCGCTTAACCCCCCTTCGATCGGGGACCCTACCATTCTATTTTGACTATCCGAGCTATTCGTGGATTGGCTCATATTTAAGGATTGTCTAACGAAAATGAAGAGCAAGTAAGAAACAGTTCGGGAAAAGGGGAGTACCTAGGTTTGGCTGGTCGAAAAGAGTTTGTCTGCTCGAAATGATTCCCAGGTGCTCGGTGCTCTCAGATTATGCTCGGAATGAAACCTCAACTCGATTGCAAAATGACGCGCCTGTAGCCTCGCCCGAAGCCCGTATTTATAGGGCGGTAAAAATGCTCCTCGGGAAGTCCAACCGGCGGCCGTAATTATTACCAACGGTCACATCCTAACGGTCAATTTTTGAAATTACCGCCGGCCCCCGTTCGGAGGTTCCTGAACGGAACTACTTATGATATCTCCTCAAATAAGTTCACGGCCCGTCCGCGCGCACGGATTCGGTCAGCCCGAGAACTGGGGGGGCTAATGATATGGCCGAATCTGTTTTGGCCATGTAGGCTCCAGCTCGGCTCACACGTCGGATCCAGCTCAGCATATGCCGCCATCCTCCTATTGCCGCGTGTCAGCCCTAGTCCGACCAGACCCCATTTTTCTTGTCGACCTTGTTCGGCCAGAGTTCACCACACCTCCTTGACTCGAAGGCTATCCTCGATGAAATGACATGATCGACGTCGACAACACTTTATCTTCAGAGTCAACGCTTTGACACCCTCCTCGAGCGAGGAATACACCCCACGCGCCAACAACGCATCATGGGGAACGCTCGTTACCAAGCCACAGGATTGGGCCACCCTAATTCTGGTCCGGCCCACCTATTTTTTATTATTATAAATAGTACGGCGATGCTATTCATTGGGTAAGACACTTTTATCCACTAATACACTGATTATTACTCGTTTACCACTCGCCCCTCTACCTACTCGAATTCTGACTTGAGCGTCGGAGGGTCTTCGCCGGAGACACTTCCGGCTAGTCTCACGTGTGCTCCATCCTTGCAGAATAGAACCCAACCAGCATTTAGACATTCTTACTCGGATCTTCCTGACCGGATTCGGACACTTCCCAGATCGAAGTGACGCGTACCGCAGGCCAAAATCCGTCCACATCAATATTCATATGAAATGTCCATGCAATTCACCACTGAAACAATGTTGCTGTAACATTTATTAAGACGAAAAAGATAAACCTTCTCCAACTCAGATCAATATATATGCAGGAAAAAAAATTGTTGATCACGCGAAGAATGACAATAAATAACTGCCTAAGTAAAGAATTATATGAAGAAACGAAGTTAACCATGACTTAGAAAGTGCAGAGTAGAAGTGTGCAGAGTTTAGTAAATTGGTTTGATACGAGGTATTTGATACGTGTTTTAAAGTGAACCATTCTCGAGCTGACACGTATAGCTTAGTGCCACGTAGGCTATGTTCCCACCATGTGAGATCTCCGTCCTTGACTTGCTCCCAAGTTGAGGAGAATCTTGACTCAAGGAGATGTTGTCCATCCAATGACGGCCTCCTCACTTGTTGACTTCCCATATCGAGGAAGGCATATCGAACAGGGAGTTCATTCCGTACTCTAGCACTGTCATTTCTAACACAACCATTGTGTCTTGTAGAATATCACCTGCTCCACAACCAGCTTGACATGGCGGCCATGTCCCTTTTCTACCGTTGGCCATCATGTCCTAGCCTCCTAGGTGCTCATAAACCCTCAAAGTTGGCCTTAATCCCAAGGTTAGGTGGGATCCCCCTGTACCCATAAATATTCTTATGAAATTCTCTAAAAAGATAATTCTTCTTTTACATACCTGAAACTCTGCTTTATTCTCTGTAGAATTCCCTATACTTTCAAACACTTTATTGATTTAAGCATCGTATGGTTTTCGTCGGAGATACTTCTAGCTAGACTTACGTATTTTTCATCCTATCAAAATAATGAGCCACCAACAAAACCATCGAATCACTATTCTACATCATCCTAAAAGAGTAGTACCAAGGTTCGATCATATCATGGTCAACGCGTATCGAATTTGAAATTTCAATACACGTCGAATATCGAACTGATTCTATTTGGTATATTCTTTTTGAAAATTTTATATTTAAATATATTAAATTCATTATATATATATATGGGTAAATTGCACGGCGCCTACCTGTGTTATGTCTAATTGTCAACAAAAATCCTGTGAAACTTTAATTATCAAAATAAACCCTATCATAATTAAAATTAGCCAAATAAACCCTTTCGCCTAGAAATAGATGTCATGCGCCATTTTTGCAAAGATTTTTGTTTTTTTACCCTTTGTAATGACAAATTTACCCATTTTTTGCCCTTTATAAAAAAATTAAATAATATAAAATTTATATAATAAAAAATACATGTTAAACATAAAAATATAACTTAAAATTTAACACACACACACACAAGAACACGCAAGAACACACACACACACACAAGAACACCTGAACACACACACACACAAACACAAACACACGCAAGAACACACACACACACACCAACATGAAAACACACACACCGTCGCCGCCGCTGCCCCCGTCGCCGCCGCTGCTCACATCCTCCTACCACCGCGACCACCCCCATCGTCTTCCTCACGCCACTACCACCAACACCGGATCTGATTTCTTGATTTCTTCCCAACCAGATCTGAGTTCTTTCCACTATGTGCAAGTGTATGATAGTGTGTGTGTGCAGGTGTGTGTGTGTTCTTTGTGTGAGTTTGTGTGTGTGTGTGTGTGTGATTGTGTGTGTGTGCAGGTGTGTGTGTGTTCTTTGTGTGAGTTTGTGTGTGTGCGTGTGTGATTGTGTGTGTGTGTGTGCAGGTGTGTGTGTGTGTTCTTTGTGTGAGTTTGTGTGTGTGCGTGTGTTCTTGTGTGTGTGTGTAGGTGTGTGTGTGTGTTCTTTGTGTGAGTTTGTGTGTGTGTGTGTTCTTTTTGTGAGTTTGTGTGTGTGCGTGTGTGATTGTGTGTGTGTGTGTGCAGGTGTGTGTGTGTGTTCTTTGGGTGAGTTTGTGTGTGTGCGTGTGTTCTTGTGTGTGTGTGCAGGTGTGTGTGTGTGTTCTTTGTGTGAGTTTATGTGTGTGCGTGTGTTCTTGTGTGTGTGTGTGTGTGTTCTTTGTGTGAGTTTGTGTGTGTGCGTGTGTTCTTGTGTGTGTGTGCAGGTGTGTGTGTGTTCTTTGTGTGAGTTTGTGTGTGTGCGTGTGTTCTTGGATATAAATACAAGGGTAATTTTGAAAGTTTATTTTTTTTATTGGTCAATGTCAGTTAAGGGGAGGTGGACAAATTTTAATTTTCATAAGGTTATTTTTGATAATTAAAATAATATAGAATTTTTAAGCTACTTTTTAATAACACAGGGGGTTATTTGCAATAAACTCATATATATATTATTTGTATATATTATTGGAGTTGGAGACTTAGAGTTCTGTTGGAAACTTATAGCTGGCCACCCAACACGTTTTTTCCCAAAAGAAATGTTTTCTATTATTAATATTTTCTTAATTAATTACTAGATAACAATTTTAGCCTAGGGAGTTGGACATAGATTGGTAATTTAGAAATTTAGGTAATCTCCATTCTCCTATCCCTATCGATGGGCCGACGATGATGACGGGCATTTTAACTTTATGTTAAAATTTGTTTTCTTGGGATTGTGGCTACAAGGTTGTTGAATTGTAATTTGTAAGTACGAAACAATTTTTGTAATTCCGCATAGGTTTTTTTTTTAAAAAAAAATTATTCGGTAACTCGGTATGAAACTGAACCATACCGGCACGTATAGAACTGAAACGAAAATTTTGATTCGATATTCGATAAGCATTTTTGGTGTTCTAAAATTTTAATACACCGAATTTCCGATACGGCATGTACCGAACCGATAGAATGCACATCCCTAATACTGAGCACTCCATGTCAGCGAGATATTCTTCCAGGCATTGGGTGTTAAAAGCACAGAAGGATTTTCCCAACTTCCAATCAATATGCCTTGGAATTTATATCATGATGTCGTGGCTTAATTCTCGTCATTAATTTGGTGTATTAACTACATATGTACGTATGAAATTAAGATGATACTAGCTAGAGGATGCCACTTTACTAAAAAGGATAGAACATCATAATGAAATTAGTACTAGTGAATTATTACAAAATTCGACATGATGGAATTAATGGTATTGGACTCAAACTTAATTGAGTGAAAACAGGATCGAAAAATTGAATTGGTTTTTGCTCAAGCACTATTTTTCCCCCTGCACAAATTGATTTCACAATTCAAAATGAAGGAACAGAAAATTTTTAGAGATGAAACAAGAATTTACCAAACTATTTGTGATTCAAAACCCGATTTCTCACTTCTCGAAACCAAAATTTACTGTCACGAAGGGTAATACGCTGTGAAAGTACTCCAATATCTTGAAATTCTTATCAGTTTCGGCGGTGTTTTCGTTGAGGAAGAGTTGCTTGGTCGTTTTCTTTTTTATCGAGTTTCATCTCTGAAATTTTTCTGTTCCTTCTTTTTGAGTCTGTTGCTGCGTTTTTTTCTGCTGTCTTTTTTATTCTTTTATGTTCTTTTTTATATTTCCAGGTCTTAATTGGTTTTTCCTTGTAGAGATTTTGCATACTCCTATTAAACATGGAAACTCATGTTGCCAGTGAGGAGCGAAGGCTTTTTTTCCAAAAAAACAAAGACCCAAAACAAGGAAGGAAAAAATAAGACAAACGGCTAACTTAACCGTTAAGTTCACGGCAACGTTTGAGTGCCACGTGTCGGGGATCGGGGCACTGTTACAGGAGATGCAACAGAGAAAGGATACAAGGAGATCCGAAGTGCTTGGTGTGTAGAAAAATTTCCCAACTTCCAATTAATATGCCATGAAAGTATGTGAAGATGCCAATTTCAAAAGATGGCAACAAAGGACGAGTTTTAGTTTTACGAAAACACAAAAATGCAATGACTGAAATATTATCGTATTAGATATATCTTTTATTTATCAATACACGTCGCGTATCTCCAATGGTATGGTATATTCCCATTTCGAACACACACCATTCCTTTATATTTACAAACTTCACATTCGTTAGGATTTTGGATGAAAGTTTTTCGTGTTGCAGCAAAAAGATTTAAATGATTTTCGCAATTTCGATCAAGTATAGTGTCTGCAAGTAGAAAAAGGCACAACACAAGAGGACATGTCACATTTAAATTTTTTTGTTGATATCAACAATTTTCATCCAAAATTTTGACTGATGTAAACTCACTACAGGAAAACGCGTCGATTTGGACAATCTATATCAATATCGTGCCCCTCTGTAGAATGCAACTCCAAGACTTTGAAATCTCTCCTGGCCAGCAGTCTGCAAATCTATCAAAAGAAAGCGCACTTCAACATTCCCTCACTATGCATTCTTGACCATCATGCTAGCAATCCAATATGTTGCAAGATTTTTATTTTGTTTTTTTAAATTAAAGCCAATATTTATTAATCGAATCCTCTTGTCCTCTCGTTTTTTGTTTTGAGTGAGTCTATGTGTGTGATGTTTCGATTAATATTTATAGGGTGTTTTAAGTTAATTGTATCAAAAAAAGCAAGAATATTAAAAATACCTTCCTAACCGAGCTATGAGCGACGAATTTTAGTTAAAATATAATTAAGGAGACAATACTAAAATGCCATTAGAATAAATATATATTTTCAGAAATCTATGACATTAATTTTCATTCATCAAAATTTATCCTACCAATGTTTCATTTCAAAAGCCCAACAACTAAATTATTGATTGAATTACACTTGACCTTTCAAATTTAAAAAATCAATAAGTTGATCTTTTTTCTAGTAGAAAGTTTTTCTTCTAGTTCTTTAAAGTTAATTTGTATCAAAGATTATTTTAATATATTATTTTTTGGGGTATATATATATATATATATATATATATTGAATCTTTGATGTATCAATAATGATTTTTTTCCTTGAATTTTAGGATGTATAAATTATAATATTAATTTTAAAAATTCAATAATATAAACAAAAACATGAATCTTCATTGTTTTAGTACAAATATTTTCCACGTGTAAAACAACACAGGCAAATAAATTTGACTACTAGTGAGATTTTTTTTAAAAAAAAAATGTAGAAGAAGTAATAAAAGTCAATAATTTGATGTTTTGAAGTGAGGAATTGGTGGAATGAGCAATTTAAATTAAATAGTTTGGCATACTATTTCGAATGTGGGATTTGAAAATTCACCCTACTCAATTATGTCATTAATTTTGTTCCAAAGTTAATCTCAATTAATTTCTCGTTTGTTACATGTTGGAAAGTTCGTAAATAATAGTTTATGATTATCTACTCAATGAGACGAACATATTGACGTTTAATTAACCACATTTCCACTTAAAAACCACTCAAAAGTTCAAGCTAAAATTGACTAATCAATCCTAATCCTCTTTGATAAAGTCACTTATTTTCATAAAGTTTGTAATTGCCAACGACTATATTCACTCTGCTCATCCTAATCCTCTTTGATTATTTTCTAAGGCGAGATAATGATCTTTTGGGATTGCAATTCTTAGTAATTTCCTAAACAGTGAGATACATGCACATGTAGCCTTCTAGTGATAATTCAAAACTTGTAAGATACATATGAAATATTAAGCCTTCTAGAAATCTGGTAAATGTCTCATATTGTTGGCATTTATATTAGTACCACCCTTTGATTTAGAAGAACATAAGTACTGGCCAAGGATCGATTGTCGAATCCATGGTGCTTTATGGGGGTGCAGCCACCTCACGTCGACTGTTGCCTGAAACGGTGCGTTGCTCTGTCAATTGTATGAGAAAATAAGGTTGCGTCTCTACCAACAGCTATAGCTTTTAGTCTCTTGGTAAGCACTTGATCCTAACACACACCACTACAAGAAAATGAGTAAACTAGTAAAAATATGTCAAGTAATAATAAAAAAGTTGTCATTAATTATATATATCTAGTGACAAAAAATTATATATTGTCATAAAGTAATGTTGATTAGTGATAACATAGTGTCTAAATTGTTATCAATGACAATTAGTGACATACCTATGGTGACAATTTAATGATAATGGAATCTTGTTATATACTCATAGTGTCAATTTCTTTTGTCATCAAGTTGTCATTATAGGTGTTTCATTAATTGTCAATGGTGATAATTAAAACATTAATTATTGTTACATTTAAGTAATATTGTGAAAAAAATAAAAATTGTTGTCGCCAAAGAAATTCAATTAGAAAATATTGTCACGTAACATAAATATTGATTACAATTTTTATATTGTCGGTTTATAGTTTATCACTAATATTACTTTTCTTGCAATGTACATATTTCAATGAATAGCAAATTGGGCACACTAGATTTGTCCAAAAAAAAAAAGAGATATAATTTAATTATATATTTAAAATTAATAGCATAAATTAATACTTATTAATTGAATATACTTTTAAAACTAATTTAATTTATTAATAATTTCTTGATAAGTAAAAAAAATATATATGACTTTCTTGGAAAAAAAATCTTGTTTAAACTTAGTTTTTAGCCTCATATTTGAACTAAGTCCACTTTAAATTATGTTATATTCTATATTTTTTTAAATAATTTTTTTTTAATTATTTAGTGCAGATATAGAGCTCAAATTCGAAAATTAAAAGAATTATCAAATCCATTATTTTATATTCAAATCTCATATGATTTCCTAAAAAGACTTGATTTAGTGATTAAAATAACTTGACATTGTGATGATGAAACGATTATGCGCCTTCGACGCGCATTCCTAATTTATTTTGATTGAATAAACTTTCTAAAAGTAATACGTCACAAGAAAAACATGACATGTATGAATGATGAAATTTTACATAATAATGGATATGAGAACATAGCACTCAACTTATAGTTTTTTTGCACTTTGCACACTAAAATTATAAAAATAGCACAATTCACGCTTCAATTAAAATTTTTTGGGCATTTTGCACTCTCAAAAAACATTCTTACATAAATCTCATGATGCAAAAATGATTTAGACAGTGTATGGCATAGCTTATAAGCTCCTCAAAAGAATCTTATAAGATATTTGAAATTTATAAACTTTTCAAAAGTGTTTGGTAATTTTTTAAGTAAAAGGAGCTTATAAGTCCAAAAAATAAGTTGTTACGAGCTTATCTAAAAGAAAGGAAGCTCTCCCAAGTTGTTTAATGTTAAATGATAAAATAACATAAATATTTTTATTATTTTTTTCAATATAACATTTCTACTCAAAAAATATTTATTTGCATGAAATAAATTTTCTTTCGGTCATTATTACACTTAAAATAACTTATAAGCTCTCATTTTTACCAAATAAAATTATAACTTATAAGCTCAAAAAACATCTTCTAGGCTACAAGATCTTATTTTATCCAAACAATTTAAAAAATGTAGCTATTTTTTTCATTTTGTTCCCATTCATTTGACTTTCATCCAAACAAACGCATAGAAAAATTAAAATTCACCCATTTTCTTTCATTTCTTTTTATTTCCTCTCATTTTCTTTTCACTGCTAAATACAATGTAAAAACATCGTTTGCTGTCAAATCGCAAGAAAAGTTCAACTACAAGGTGCAATATGCTATTTTTGTAACTTAAAGGTGCACAAGGCTAATTAATTAACCGCAGCCCCATAATAATTGCATGAGAATTTTCTCAAGAATTAGTTCCTTTTTACTTTTTACCAACACATATTGAAAAAGATTGATGGAAGATGTTAATCAACTTACTTAATGATGGGTTTAAAACTAAAATTCACTTTGCATTAGTGATCAAAAAGTAAGTGGGAAGTAATGAGATCAAGCAAGATTAGTGGCTATGCGTGCAATTGAATTAATATTACAACTAATGCAATAGTTTTTGCTCCTTTATTGGTTCAATCCCATGGCCACCTTTTAATTAGTAATGGAAATAATAACACAACAAAATTCCAAGTTGTCGGTCTTTGAGGTTTCAATTAACTCACCTTTTTGTGGGGCGGTGCCGGCGGGTTGGGCACAGCAAGGGGTTGGGCGTGGGACGGAGCCCAACATTTTTTGTTTAGAGGACTAGATTAAATTTTTATAAAATATTTTTATTATTTAGAGAGGGCTGGAGTACTTGGGTGGGGGTGAATTTTGGGAAAGAGATGAAAATTAATGATGGGTATAGATTATATACTTTATCATGTATAATGTATACCAGTGTACTCAATGCGTGTACATAATAAAAATAAAATATGATCTAATAACGTATCACTGTAAGGAAGCACATCTTTTACTAATAGGAAATTTGTAACGGAGGGAATATGTCGCATATTTAAGGTAGGGATTATGTCGCATATTTAAGGTATTTGTAAGGACTTAGTATTGAATTCAATGTAAATAGAACTAAACAAACAATTAGTGATAAGGTATTTACTCACAGAATCTGTCACAAAAAAATAAATTTCTAATGTATTGGTTTGTCACTATAGTGGGTACATTTTTGTAGTGTATTTACATTTTGATAATATAGAATTACATATTTATTAAATTTTCTATGTGGAATATATAATATTAATTTTTTGTTCTAATATATTTGTCTAATCCATGTTAAGTGAGAAAAAAAATTTAATTATGCTTGTCTCATTAATCTTTGATCTCTGGAAATTCATACATCCAAACATAGATTAGTTTCATTTTCCATTTGTATAGATTAGTTTATTTTCTATTGTCAT
This sequence comes from Petrea volubilis, assembly GCA_026212405.1. Lineage (NCBI taxonomy): Eukaryota > Viridiplantae > Streptophyta > Magnoliopsida > Lamiales > Verbenaceae > Petrea > Petrea volubilis. Next base: position 26,072,551 of record CM047874.1, on the reverse strand, counting down.
AATTTTAAATGTTTATTATAGTTTTCACCTTTAAACTATGCTGGAGTATAAGTGCTTTCATAGGGATGTAATTTGGCTATAACTACATTGGGGCAAGAGTTAGATTGTTTATCTTTAAAATGAGATCACTTTGCATTAGTGCCGACGAATCATCTCCCAAAATTCAATAATCTCCTTTTCAAGATAGGAGCATTTCAAATCTTAAGAAACCAAAACAGGGATAGTCGTTAGGTCATGAATTGAATGCGAAGGAGAGAGAAAGAAAGGAGGGATTCTCTAAAATATAACTTAATGAATAATGTTAAGCGGATGTGAATGAATAAAAATGCTACTCGGATGTGAATGAATAAATTACAGAACTTGGGGGGTCTATTGAAATGGATGAATGAATGAATAAATACAAAAACTCTCTCTCTCTCTCTCTCTCTTAATTTCTTGAATAGGATATGGTCATTGTATCAAATGCATGCGTTTGACAATGTTAACGAATGCGGATGGGGTTTACCAAGTAACCCTACTATTCATTTCTTTTGGTCACGAACGAAGGTCTGACCGTCTGAGTTACATTTTTTCGATTAATTTTAAATTTTGTAAGAAAGTTAAAAGTATTTTTATTTTTAGTTTTATACTTTAAGCTTGAATTATATTTTTTTTTCAACAAAAAAATTGACTGTGACCTTTTTATTTCAAACAATATTATTTTTTTTGCTATACTTATCTACGTTTCACTACTGAAGATAATCATGCATTAGTCTACAAGAATGACTAAAGATGGCTCGTTAATTATTCAAGGAGCCCAAAGTTTAGTTCATTTTAGGGTAAAATACAATTAATCCCCTTGAAATATACTAATGTAACACTTTACCCCCTTGTACTATAATAAGCTTAATCTAACCCCTTCTTTTTAAATCGTACACAAACAAGGCATTAATTACTACTAATAAAATATCTATTATAACATTTCACTCATTTAATTTTTGAACAATAAAATATTCAATAGTATGAGAAAGATAAATTGTACAACCATATATTTCTTTTCTTGTCTCTATTATAGTATTATCATAATATAGGTGCAAATGTGTATGATAAATTTTGAAGTTTTTGTCCGGATTTATTTTATTTTATTTATTAGTACTTTCTTGGAAGTTTGTTAATACTTATTTTATTCTAATAGATATCAAATTTGATTATTTTAGATCCTAAACGTATTATTGTTATATTTATTTAATAGTTCATGCATTCTTTTATTTCTCTCAAATTCCTAAAGTTTGTTACACATAAATATAATGACTAAAATATAATCCAATGGATTGAGATTTATTAAAACAGTTGGAAATTGTGCAATGGTTGAGCTAAATTTTTTTGGATCAAAAAATAAAAATATAAACTACTAAAAATTTATATTTGTGGCCTTCAATATATAATAAATAAACTTGTGAGATTGAAAATAAAATTGATATTGACACTTTTATTGTCAAAATAATCAATGACATAATATCAAAAAGTATAAAATTTTGCTTAAAATCAATAGATGAAAAAGGTTTTTCTTATTTTATATTTTTTATGAGTAATCTTGAAATGTAAAAACTTAAAATGTTATAATAAATATTTTATAAATAATAGTTAGACCCTTTTGTATACAATTTATTTGCTTATTAAGATGAAGGGATTAAATGAAGTTTATTATAGTACAAAGAGATAAAGTGTTACATAAGCATAGTTGAAGAGGATTCAGTGTATTTTGCCTTTAATTTTATGGGTACATTTAGAGTCTCAAAGTTCTTATAAATTGCCTCCAAAAATTATGTGGGAGCAATTTGAAATTAATATATATATATATATATATATATATATATTTCTTTTTAACGACCGTGGCTATCGGAATTATTTCATACATATCTAGTATCGCCACACACATCATACGCTGTTGCGTATTTGTGGACACTAATGAAAGAAAATTTTTCACTCCTTTTTCGTATTATATTTTTTTTCTTTGATTATCTCGACCATCCATGAATATATTTATCGCGTATGAATGAATATAACAAATATATATATATATATATATATAACATTAGTACATAACAGAACTAGAAGATACAAATTAGTATATGTTGAATACAAGAATCAGACGCCTGCATTGATCTTGATTTCTCTGGTCTTTCGAGTCACCCATTATGTCAATTCAACGGTCCTACAAGCTGGTCATTGTTTAATGTTTAATTTAAGTTCCACAATTTAGTGAATAATTTTATCTTCAAGGACCCTTGCAAAAAAAAAAAAAAAATTACCTTCAAGGAAAAATATGTGCAGATTTCTATGTTTGCGGCGTAAACGTAAATATTTCTCCATCTCTTTTTTCTTTCTCATTCATTTTTATATATCCATAATATATATATATATATATATATAGATATAGATATAGATATGTAAATATACAATTATTGACCATAAAGCTATGTTGATTTACTTAATAATAAAATAAAATAAAATACACACAAACTAAAATTAGCAAGCCCAATTTTTTATAGAAATATTAACCCCAAATGACTAGCACATGCAGATTAATTTATTGCGCCTACATTCGTTCTTTGGACTTTATTTTGTTCACACCAGACCCTTAAGCTAAACCTCAGCATCCTCTTGTTGGTCAACAAAACCTGATGGACTACATAATAACTACAAAATTAGACTACTTTTTAACATATACACCCTTAGGGGTTGACTTTCACTCGACCCCACCCTTGACCCGAAAAACATTTTAACAAATAAAAATGAAAATAAGCTATTTTCACACTTAATTTTATTTCATTACACTTTGTCATCTAAAGTATTTTGCAATATAGTACCTCCCAGTGACGAAGGCATGATTTTTTCTTAGTTGGGTCACCATTAAGAGTATACATGATTTAAGTTGGGTAGAAACTTGATCTTTTTGTAGGTTTCAATTCAAGTTTAAACTTGATGAGACAATAAAAATTGGGCTCAAATTTGGCTCAATTTATTTGGCTCGAATTTGCAAATGAGCTATAGGTTTGGATTCGGTATTGAGCTCGAATTCAGAAATTTTCAATTATTTTACTTTGAGTTCAAAAATTGTTGTATCATTTTATAATTTTATATAATATAAACATGATATTAAAAAAAAAAAAAAGGACTCGCGAGTTTGTCAATAAGAATTGTATAGGTTGAGTTCTTTGAACTTGAGCTTGAATCAACTAGTTAAGCTCGCGAGGAAACTTAATTCATTTGCATCCATAATTACAAGGTAATAAAAAATGTTGCTTTACAATTCTCGAAACATAAATTCATATGAATATTCCTTCTAGTTTGTAACGTGGATTGTTTATAGTGTAAAAAATGGAAAAAATTAAAGAGGAAGTGATGGGCTTTAGGTCTTATGAATGTACATTTTTAATAATATGAAAGTCTGAATATTTATTAAATTTCATACAAGAATACATTTTTAATTATTTGTAATGTATTTTATCAAATTTGTAACAAAAAAATAAATAAAGAAATAGTTAAGAGATGAAAGAAATGAAAAAGATAATATGATAGAGGACAGAGAAGGAAAGTCAAAAAGTTAATTAGTGGGGAGAGGAAAGATGAGAGAGAAATGAATTAAGAGATGGAACATGCTGAAAACACATAAATTCAAATTTTATAATATATAGTAATGGAATGGGTGCCTGGACCCCACTTATAAGGATTTTTATTTTTTCGAGTGGGGTCCAATAACAAAAACAATTCAAAATTTATATATATTTTTTAATATTTACTATATAATTGATCGGATTTTAAAAAATTCAATGGGGTCATTGAACCCCACTAAGAGACAATTGCCTCCACCCATGGTACCTCCCAAAGCCAAATTCAGTCGGTTAAAAAACTTGACTACAAGGAGTTGGATTTGAAAAATCAATGATAATGAGAGCTGGGTCGAGTTGAGGATCGGATGATTCCAGCTTCAAGTTTGTAATTTGAAAGGTGAGATGACATTTTTGACATGAGCTTAGAACAATGATTTTGAAGTAAAATTGAATATTCAGAAGGCCTAGCTTCTAGAAATTGATTAGTTGGTTTTATTTGCTAGGAAATTAAAGCTAAGGCGAAGTTGGAAATGTGGAGAAAAGGTCTCTTCTACAGCTTCTGGGGTGAATTTATCGAGTTTTTCATTTATATTCAATGTTAAGGAGGTAAAAGAAAAATAAAAAAAGAGAGAGAGAAAAAAGAAAATATTCAAGTTGAGAGATGGAGCATTAATTGAAAAATATAATGCTTCTCATACTAATTATAATTTATATTGCGGTTACTCTATTAAATTACAAAACGTAATAAATAAATGGTTAATCTCTATATTTTGAAGTTGATTTATTGTATTTTGCGATTGCCCGCTAGAAAAGTTTGCACAAGAATAATCTGAAAACAATGAACTAATGATTAAAGAAAATTCAATTAAATAGAATCTAAAAAAAAAACAACGCTGATTTTCAATTACAAATTACATATCACGATTTTCGACTCCTTTCATTTCTTCTTCTCAAAGGCTTGAAAAGCGTGTTTTGGATAAAAGAAGCAATTGAGATTTGATGGCTTATTGGATGAATGCTGAAAATTTTGAAGGGGCTAGAGAGAAAAAGACGTCTCTTGATCAATTCTTGTTCTATAGAAAAAGGACTTATGAAAAACAAATTTGGATTTCAAGCCTTGTGCAGTTGGCTTTGAAGATCTGGAGATTGCGTTGTGGAGACTTGTCGATTTGATCGTGCAATCAGCTCGAGAACTTGTTGACTGCAATTAGAAACTATAGAACTTGCGATGCAATTGGCTCAAAGGTTTGGTGACGACATCTTGGAAATTTATGTGTCTGAAGTTGCAACTGACTTAAAGGATCGTTGACTGCATCCAGATATTTGTTGAACTTGAAAAAATACTTGTGAAGATATTCCGAATGACTTCTTCTCCTCATTTGTCGATGTCTTATTCTTATATTTCGGTGTCTCCTATGTGAGATTTATGACCATTTGTATAGGTATTGATTAAAGAGTTACGATAAACTCAAACATCGTTGATGTATACATTTTTTTTTTAATAAACTTATAATCATAAGATAATTTTAAGTTTTTATCTTAATTTAATAAAAATTTAATCGATGATAATTATCCCATAAAATATATAATTGAAAAAATAATTTTAAATTTCCGTGTCAACAATGATGATGAAAGTAAATGTGGTATATGGAATACTACATGTTAAATGTAATGATTTACGTCCAACTATATATGAAATGCTTATATACTTGATAATTGCTTATATCTTCGAACTAAACTCCTTTTTTCACCTTTTTTATATAAATATATATCTTTTTGTGACACTTTATCATATGAAATATTTGATTTTTGTACTTTATTCACCGGAACATGTTTCCGAACCAAAATTTATTAGAAATACGGACAACATTGGATATCCAACCCCCCCATTCCCCACCCTCCAAAAAAAGAACTTAATATCGATATTAGTATGTCCAATTTTTAATGGATTTTTGTGCCAAAAGCAGGTTCTACTGGGTAAAAATTAAAAAGTTTATTTGGCAAAAAATGACAAAACAAAAAATTTATATAAAAATTTGTAAAAAGTAGCATAATTGGGGATCAAAAGTTTTTTCCCCCCAAATTAAAATACGTATTACTAACAAGATTCTAATTGATTCTCCACTTTATTAGATTATAATTTAAACTACTTTCTTCCTATTCTAAGTTCAATGATGCCAACAGTTGACAAATGGGGAAATGGGGAAATGACCATAAAGATGTGTTGGGCGGCGTTAATCATGGAACATTTGTTGCTAGTCAATTTGAAGGCTCCTTCTTGGTCCCTGCCTAGGAATTGATAATTGAGGTGGACTAGGGCCAATATATATATATATATATATATATATATGATTAATACTGACGTTAGAACAAATTGCACTTCACCCCCTTAAAAATTTTAATTTTGACACTACATGACCTAAAAATTAAGAAAATGCACTTTGCCTCTTTAAATCGTCTTAACAGGAGCACGTTGCTCCTTGGTCAACTTTTCGACAAAACTTAATGCACCTTGCCCTCTGAGATTATTTCAGTTTGAGCACTTTGCCTTTTGATGATTCTTTTAGTAATTCTAAGAGCATTTAGCCTCTAATTTCGCTTCTATGAAATCTTTAACCCTCCAAAATATTTTTACTATATTATTTTTTAAAAAAAATTAGTATATAATATATTCAATCATAATCTTGTTAAATGCAGGCTGACAAACAATAAAATTATTATTTATTTTCTCAAAAATGCAGTTTAGATTGCTATATTTAGGTTAACTAAATAGTTGGACGTGTGGATTGATGAAATTTAAAACATGTATCATTCAAACTAATTAAATTATATATAAATATTATAGTGAAATATTAACTATGCATACAAAATGACTAAAACAAATTAAATGGGAAAAATGTTAAATAAGATACTTTGATGGGATTAAGTGTATCTAAAAAAGCAAATTCAGGGGTTAAAGTAATATAAATACTTTGTAAAATCCATCTAAGGGACAAAGTGCTCAAGTTCAAGTAATTTAATAGAGTGACCGCAATATATGGTAGTTTATATGGTAGAATAATATAGTTTCATTCAAAATATTTTTAAAAAAAAAATAGTATATAATATATTCAATCATAATCCTGTTAAATGCAGGCTGACAAACAATAAAATTATTATTTATCTTCTCAAACATGCAGTTTAGGCTGCTATATTTAGGTTAACTAAATAGTTGGACGTGTGGATTGATGAAATTTAAAACATGTATCATTCAGACTAATTAAATTATATATAAATATTATAGTGAAATATTAACCATGCATACAAAATGATTAAAACAAATTAAATGGGTAAAATGTTAAATAAGATACCCTGATGGAATTAAGTGTATCTAACAAAGCAAATTCAGGGGTTAAAGTAATATAAATACTTTGTAAAATTCATCTAAGGGACAAAGTGCTCATGTTCAAGTAATTTAAGTGGGTAAAATGTTTTAATCTTGTTGGAAAATTATCATAAAGTTGATTGGCGCAAAATGCTCCGAGGAAACTAATCCGAGGGACAGAAGTGCTTTTTCTTAATTTTTGAAGGGTATAATGTCAAAGTTAAATTTTTTTAGGCGGTGAGGTGCCAATCGTCCTTGTCGTTGTTCATCTTGAGTCTTTGACCTATTTAAACATTATTGTTTCCTCGTACCATCAACTGTCACTTCCAATCAGGCATATTTGGTGCTTTAACCCCTCCCATTTTCCACACATTTCCTGTGCTAAGTTGGTGACACAATTATCACGACAAGAACATGTAATTTTTGTAATAAACACGGCAAGACATATCAACCCGTGATAAATTTAATAAAATTCATCAAAATAAAATTATGTTTTGTGATAGATTCTGTCTACCGAAAATTTATTAGTAGATATCATGTTATCAGTTGCTGCTTTAATTATATCGTAACAGAATTTCGTCACAAGTTCATTCAATATAAAAGGCACCCCTTTATTAATAGAAAATTTGTGATGGAAAGATTTTATTACAAATCTGAGGTATTTGTGATGGATTAGCGATAGAATTTAACGTAAATAAAAAGTTAAGAAACAATTATAAACACGATATCTACTAATAAATTTGTTATAGAAAAAACTCGTTACAAAAACTAAATTTATAATGAATTGGTTTATTACTAAAGGAGATGCATTTTTATAGTGATCACATATGTCTTTATATGTGGTTGAATCTCTCTACTATGAATTTTTGGTTAGTAAACTACATGCCTTCTCATGGTGAAAATGAAAGTTATTGTAGTCAGACTGGATCTCGGAGAATTTGATTGTAATTCAATTTAAAAATTTAATGTAAGTGGCAAGAAGTTATATAACAATTTAATAATTATTCACTATTAAATTATATTAAATGATAGCACTTTTTATGTTGTTACTAATGGTGTCAAACATTAGTAATTTAACTTGTTACCAATTACAAGAAATGATGTTCTTACGGTGGAAATTTAGTCAATGTTTTCTTATCAGTGAGTTGCAATTATAAGGGTGACACTAATTATCAATAGGAAAGCCTTAAGCACAATTCTTATCATTAAATGACGTGATTGAAAATTATGCGGAAGAATATTATTAAGTGGAATTTTCATGTTCATTGATTTTTTTTTTTTGATACAATCAACTCGGGATACTATATAGATGTCAACCAGAATGTCACACATGCACACACACACTCACTCCAAGAGGAATGGAAAATGACAAGAATATTCGAACTCAAAATCTCAATAGTGCTGATTCGAACCCTATGATTGGACTACAGATCCAGTGGCATGTTCATTGAATAAGTATTCAATAATCTTATGTTTTGTATTGAATGTAAAACATTCAAATTAAAATCAAAGAAAAATATGACTTGATTTTGCCGTTCATGAACAACTAGCTTTCAGATATGAAGAACACGACTAAGAATTAATGACACGTGCTATATGTGTCGCAATTCTTATATTATATCATGGTGACTGTCACATTTTGGTAATAATCAGTACTCAGTTTTTTATGTCACAATTCCTTATACCACTAGAGATTCATCATTTTTTTTAATTGGCAATCGAAAGATTCATAAAATCGTGTTTCGACCTGTAGAATTTATTCACACATTTTTTATTTCAAATAGTCTAATCATTAACTTTTTATAAATTAAATTGGGGCAAATGATTTATTTAGCCCTCAATATTTTATTTTAATATCATTTTAGTCCCTAAAATACCATTTATAACTTTATAGTCCCTAAACTTATAATTTGGTTCCACGTTCGTCCCTGTATTAAATTTTTGGGTGAGTTTTTGCTTGAAATGATATTATACAACACGCATATGCCTATTTTAAGGACAAAATTGTCATTCTATAATTATTATACAATTTAGATAAAAAAAAAATTTAATTGGCCGAACAATAAAAAAGACAGAAAAGGTTATTCTAGTCAATCAAGGAATAAAAAGAGGGTAAAAAGCTAGGGTTTTCCTTCATCTCTATTTGGAGGATAAGGACACAATCAAGAATACATTTTTATAAAAAAAAATTTATATGTATTGTATAATCATGGAATGATAATTTTGCCCTTAAAATAGACACATCATCATCACATGAAAAAAAAATTAAGAAAATAGAGATATTTTCACTATTGAGTTGAAAATTTTGTTTGTTAGGGAGGAATAGTAGTGGAGGAAGGGAAATAAGAGGAAAGATATCATTTTCATTCATTTTGTTGCGAATAAATAGAAAAGACTAAAGCTATTTTTTTCATTTTATTTCATCCATCTTCTTCTCATTCAAACGAACATATGAAAAATTAAAATCCATCTAGTTTCTTTACTTTCCTTTTCTTTCCTCTCTCTCTCTCTTAATTTTGTCTCCTTTGCCAAACACACTGTAAGGGATGAAATAAATTTTACCCAAATTAGTTGATCAATGTAGCAACACTCATGCATAGTTACTAATTAATTAGGGTGTATGAAGTGTTAATTATATATTATGCTTAACATACAAATACTTTCTTTGTTTGATAAATGGGATTAATTTCAAAATGGAAAAAGATAAGGTGAAGTGGGAAAATGGGGGGGGGGGGGGGGGGAGGTGGGGAAGCACTAGGAAATATTTATGAGAAAAAAGTTTGTATCATTTGAAGGAGGCAGCAAAAATTAAATTTGGGTAGCAAATCTTCTTTATGTTGGAGTATCTCATTACATTACAACATAAACACTGTTTGATTTTTGGGGACGCATATGATACATACAAATTACAATATATGTATAGAATTCAGAAATAAAAAAAAATTATATGTTTAAAAAATTAATTGTGCTATTTGATTTCATTAGATATGGCTATACATTAGGTGTCGGATTGTGACACAGACTTAATATTGGAACTGAAAAGCATTTTTTAACACTTAAACAACAAAATATATGAGCCAAATCCGTAGTTTTTTTATTTTTTATTTTTAATTGACTCTATAAATATCAACAAGAACGCCATACATACACATTCATCCAAAGGGAAATGAAAGAAGATGAGAGGATTAGAACCTTGAACTTCAATTGTTCCAATTTTGAAACTTCACCACTAGATTTGTAAACCAATGGCACATACGTTGTTGTTACGTACTAAATTTTGAAGGTAAGATTAACACCACAACAGCCACATATTTGACTCATGACGTTATCAATGCTAACATTAAAATGAAAAAAAGATTAAATTTGAAAAAAAAATGAAAGATATTAAATTAAAAATGATCAGAATTCTTAATTACCAAAATAAAAATGAATAAACGTTTGATTTATGTGAGTTGAAAATGAAATCAAGGACCATTTGTGAAATGGGAAAATACTTCTAAGTATGGGTGTTTGAGCTTGGATACTCACCACATAAACCAAGAAAGAGAGAAAAAAAAAAAAAAAAAGAAAAGTACCAGTGAAGTGTCATGGATCATCTTTAAACATTTCAATAATCATTGTTATTTATTAATAGGATTATAAAATTTTGTTCTAGAAATTTTCATCTACACTGCTATTATTTCAAATTATGATCTAACAATGCATTTTGTTTTAATTTTGTGGGGATAATTTAGCATGTTTAGATCAAATATGAAGTGAGTAATGAAGTATTATTTTTTTTCCTTTCTGTCTATTTTTAGGAATAACAAGATATGTAGCCTTCAAATAATAATGTTTTATACTTTAATTATTAATTATTTTGCGTTATATAAATTATACAAGATTGACACTTTATTTTCAAAGCTATTTTTTGGCCAAAAAAGTGGTAGCACCACAACTAGAAAAACTCATGCACTCCACTACTAGACTCACTTTCTCACCCTATAGATGTACTGATACTCGATAAAATTAAACAGATGCAGATATATAGGCAAAGCCACATGTGTTTTAGTGGGGTCCAATGATCCTATTAAATTTTTTAAAATCTCATTAATCATATAGTAAATATTGAAAAAAAAATTATAAATTTAGATTTTTGATTTTTGTTTTTTATTGGACTCTGCTAAAAAAATCCTTATATAGTGGGGTCCAAACACTAATTCCATTACTATATAATATAAATTTATATTTTTAGTATATTTCCTCTCGCAATTCATCTTCTCTATCATCTTTCCTCTTCCCACTAATTATCATGTTTTTTTTTTACTTTCTTTTGTAATCCCTCTCCTCTTTCCTTCTCTATTCTCTATCTATCGTTTTAGTTTCTTTCATGCATCTTTTCTTTATCAATTTTTTTACTATTTTTTCTTATTTATTGTTATTATATAATTTTATTTTAACTTAAAGTATTTTTCTAATATAATTTTGATAAAATACATTACAAATAATTAAAAATATATTCATGTATGAAGTCATTAACTATGCATGAATCGAATTTGCAAGTTTAACTAGTCGATTGAAGGTCAAGTTTAAAGAATTCGAACTAAATAATTCTAATTCATAGGCTTGTGAGTTTTTTTTTTTTTTTTTTTGTTAATATTATGTTTATGTTATATAAAATTATAAAATAATACATCAACCTTTTAATTGAAATAAAATAATTGAAAATTTTTTAGTTTCAACTGAATCTCAGATCCAAACCTATAGTTCATTTGCAAATTCAAGCCAAATAAGCGGAGCCAAGTTCAAACCCTATTTTTATTCTCTCACTGAATTTAACCTTGAGTTGGAACTTAAAGAAATGCCAAATTTCGTTGATCCAACTTAAGTCGTTTGCAATTTTTGTGGTGACCCTGCTAAAAAGATATTTCACTTTCGCCACTGTATCGATATAAAAATGACATATTCAATTCATTTAACATCTGTTTACACTTTACACCTTCATGTCCTTCACGGTATCCGAAACTGCCGACGCTGCACGATAGAAATTGTAATTTTCTGCTTGGGTCAAAGTTGAAGAGTCTTCTCAACCTGTGACGTGTATGTATTTCACTCGTCGGATTATGTGTCAAAGCCACTAGGGCGGCGGTCCACATTCTGCATGTTACAACTTACGGCGACATATGAAACAGAGTTGTCATCCAAATTGAAAAATAATTTGACCTACATTAGAGAAAAAAAAAATAATTAAAATTACTGTTAAAAGTTTTATGTTACTAAAGACATATGAAAGGGAGTCGTCACAAAAATTGTAAAAAAAATTTAATCCACATTAAAAATAGGAAAACGGGAATCATGTTAGTTGTAATTTTAAAATTGTTATTAATTATGTATATTTACAATTAATCCACAATAGAAAAAAGAAAATGTTAAAAACTTATGCTACTAAAGGCATATGAAATGGCGTTGTCATCAAAATTATAAAACTATAATTCACGCTTGAAGAAAAAGATTAAAAGGTGAATGTTAGTGGTACTTAAAATTGTTATAATCATATATATTTACTAAAGAAATTGTTTACATCAAATAATATTTGTTTGTGTAAATCTAATAATAACAAAAATTATATATAAGTTAATTAATATTAAAATATTAACAAAAAAAAGTTGTGTTTGAGGGTATGATGCACAGACACGGATATGGACACGACATGATACGGATACGATGACACCAAAAATCTTAAAATTTTAGGACACGACATGGTTATTAAAATATTATGTTACATTATATTATATGTGTATAATTTATTAAATCAGAGTGCACAATAGAGAAATAGAAATAGAAATAGAAATATCCATCATTAAAATAGAATGTCATGACTTTTTTCGGCAATAATTTTTTATTGGAGATTTGTGAAGAAGAAGAGATAGATGAAAAAGACGATGTTAAACAAAGGATAATAGATAAATAGTTTGAATCTAATTAATTAGTTTAGGATAAATATAATCTCAATTTGTTATTTTCAAATTTTCCACAATATATCCTTTTTAAAATTTTAAAAAAGAGCCCATTATGAGCTTTGTAAAAACGTTGTGGCCAACACCTGTGTCGCATTTTTTCTTTTTATTTTTTGAACACGCGATTGCCGTGTCGAACACGTATCGAAGCCATATCGGAGCCATATTCATGTCCGACACGTATCCGACACTACACGATGTGATTTTTTGAAGTGTCCGTGCATTATAGGTTTATGGACATTGACAATGAAATGGCAACACATTTGTGTAATAAGTATCCAAACAATTTATGATAATACTTTCATTGCCACTAACAATATAGAAAAATATGATATTAGTTAAAAATAGGCTACAACGTACGTGAATGCCGTAAATGAAAATACATATTAAATGACAATATCTTTTCATTTTCACTAATTATGTCTATTATGCGATAATAATTTATTGTTTGTCACAATATGATTTAGCTTTGACAAAAAATAATATTAGATGTCACTATAGCTAAGCAATAAAAATACATATTAAATGGCAATATCTTTTCATTTTCACTAATTATATCTATTATGCGATGATAATTTATTTTTTGTCACAATATGATTTAGCTTTGACAAAAAATAATATTAGTTGTCACTATAGCTAAGCAATGCTCTTATAATGACAACTTAGTGATTTAAAAAATTCGTCATTATAATTTGTAATAAGATTCATTTTTTCACTAAATTATCAATATAAATGTGTTACTAATTGTTAATAGTGACAACTTAATTTTTTTTTTTTTTTGTCACTAGCTAGTGAATTAGTGAAAATTATTATTGTAGCAATATATATATATCTCTTAAGGGATAATTAAAATTTATGTTCTCTATATTTAGCCTACTTTTGATTTTGCCCTCTTCGTTTCAAAATTTTCAATTTTGTCCTCACCGATTATCAATGTTTCGATTGTTGTCCGATTTTGGAACATAACTTCTCTCCAGTAATGACATGGCGATTTTCTGGCCGCAAATTGAGATTTTTGGGTCATCACCATAAATGGCCAGAAAATCGCCACATCATCACCAGCGAAAAGTTATATCTAAAATCAGACAACAATCGAAACATTGATAATCGGAGAGGACATAATTGAAAAAATTTATAAACGGAGAGGGCAAAATTGATAAAATTGAAACGGAGTGGGCAAAATCGAAAACACCCTAAATATAAAGGACAAAAAAAGCAATTATCCCTATCTCTTAATGTACATAATTGGTGACAAATTTTTATAATATCGCTGATTTTTTGTACTCTCTTAGTGTAATGAGTTGTCAGTGACTTAGTATAAGAAAATAATATGCAACTCTGAACCGCGTAAATTAGACACAATTATTAACTACTATTGTTAAAATTTATGAGAATTATTATTGTTCCAAATAATTAATGTCACTTAATATATATATATATATAAGCTCTATACTTTCCTTTTTGTTGTATTGTGGTTCCCATCCAATATATATATATACACACACAGGTAAACTTACATTTACAATACAATTAGTTCATACTCCAAAAAGAACTTAAAAGACTAATTTTGCAAGAATTCAACTTTAGTCTGGTCCATAAAAATCGTGCCCATCAAACTTCTGCAATTCATACCCTTATGAAGGTGACACAAAACATTTTATAATATTGTAGTATAATTAATAATAAAAAATGACACTAAGGACCAAAAAGAAGAAACCCCATTAATTTTTGTGTGCTTGGAAGCTGGTTAGGAAGCTGCATGGTTAGGAAGCTGGCCAAGAAAACTACAAAAAACTAATGTAATTAAGATGATTAATCCATTCTTTAAATACTATAAATAGACATTATAATCCTTATCATTTATTCATAACCAATCAAGAACATTATTAACAAAGTTTATTAGTCCTCTCTAAGTTACTATTTCTTTTCTCCACGTCGTGTTCCTTTCTCTTCTCTCATCTTTCCAACCATGTATAACCCCAGTTTTCCATCAACAAATAGTTCCCAAAATGAAAACCCTAGTTTTTTTTCCGATGTCTCTAATTATGACTACAACATTAATCAATATGATCAAGATTTCCAATTCTTGGAATTTGATTATCCCATGGTTGTTGATGACAATAATAATCTGATATCTGAAGAAATTTCATGGGATAATAATTGTACTATATTGCAAGATCAAGAGCCCTTTCCTTGCTTAATTAGTACTACACAAGGCTCCATTAATGGACTGTGACTCAAGCAATGGGAGCTTGTAGTTATGGAAGTAGTTCAAGCAGCCACTAAGTACCACCCTGAAAGCAGCAACGTGTAAGCATTCATCTCTATCCAACTCGTGTGTGAGAGCGCGTGCGCTTTATTGTGGGTGTAAATATTCCCAAATATGCAAACAAACTTTTGTGTGTGTGTCTGTGTGTGTTTTCAGAAATTATACTGGATTTGATAGAACCGTATTTCAATTATAAATCAAAACAGTATATAACTTGTAATTGTTTTCATATGATTGATGGGGGTTCGTCTAAATCAGGTCTAAATTACAAACATTTACTTAAACATATAAATGAGCTTCTGTGTGTGTGTTTGAGAGATTCTGCTGGATTTGAGAGCACCCTACTCAGTTATAATTCAAAATAGTATCCTGTTTATAATCATTTTCATCGGATCGATTGGGTTCGTTTAAATTGGTCTAAATTAGAAATGTTTGCTTAATCAAGCCATATTGTTGGATATTGTACATATGAACACGATCACGAGAAGCTTGATGAGTTAATTGATGATGATCTGATTTTTTTTTCTTTCTTTTTTTAGTGAATGTGAAAATGCGATGAAGAGGGCAAAATTTGTAAGAGACGGCCATGAAATTTCCTTGAGCACAGATAGTGATTTTCAGAACTCTTTTGATGGATATAATTGGATGAATTACACCAAGAAGATTGTAAACAGTAGTCCAAATCCAAGGTAAAAGTATAGTTCACATCAATCTTTGGTCCAAACTTACCGAGATTATTCGCCTTTATTAGTATATAGGACGAATGTTAATCAAGTATATTCATGTGATCTTTTGTTTCTCGATCTTGACAAAATCCAGCAAATTTCTTGTATAATTAATAATGTATATTTATATATATGTATATAGGATGATGAAGAATGTATTGTATATATCTTGCATATATCCATAAGGGATAAATATACATGTTATCTTTAATTTTTTTCGCTTGATTAATTAAATCCAACAATCTTCTTAAGTGCCTCTGGAATAAGATCTGCTACTTATCAAAGAAGTGTTATATTTTTCACCCTTCTCACTATTTAATATTATTGCCAATATGTACAATAAAGTGTATAACTCACCTTAATTGGATCTAAAAGATGAGTGTTTAACCATATATAAGTTTGATCTCCATAGTCTACTTTTATGAACAAATAACCTTACTCTTCATAGGATGTAGGTAACCCTATTACATGATGCACTTAAAATAAATTGCTGGATTTACTATATATGTCACATTGTAGATATATCCCCTTGTTCTTCATCGAAAAACTGTTGGATTTAGCATGTCGCGTAAAATGACATCATTCAATTTGGTGAACAACAACGAGATTCAACTACAAGTTCGATATGAGCATCTTATACATAACCCCACACACACACACACAATGCGCCACACGCACACACATAGATGTACATAAGCACTCGTTATGCACATGGGTGATACACACACACACATATATATATATATATATATCATCTTATATATAAGCCGTATCGTTGTGTGTGTGTGTGTGTGTGTTATTGTAAGCAATTTATAATTTTTTTTTTTTTCCATTTTGTTTTCTTTTAGTGAATCCAAAAAGATGTTGAAGAGGCCAGCAGAAATGGGTGAGGAACATGCAATTGCCTTCAGGACAAAAAGTGAGTTTGAGAACTTAGACGATGGTTACAAGTGGAGGAAATATGGCAAGAAGATCATCAAGAGTAGTCCAAATCCAAGGTATGAATATATATATATATATCTCACATCAATTTTTTATTTTGAGCTTCATACTTTTCCAAGATAGTTAACGAGTTATCACATGATAATCTAATTTCATGATAATCTGGTGCAGTTCAGCATTAACTATCTAACGGAAGTTAGTTGAAGGACTTTAACTAAGAAAATTTGATAAATATAAGTTGCAATACAAATATATGTGTATTCAATAGGACTAAAACTGAATATAGCTGAACATATGGAACTAAAAATAAGGTTTTCTCATTTTCCGGTGTTATGCCATATATATCTTGAGGACTAGCCCTACTAAGTCATTCAAAAAGCATCATTTTCACATTATGGAGAAAAGTACATCAAATTACAATCTAAACTAAAGTAAATATTTCATATATGGCTTACGAAGGTAATAAAATATATTAAATGGACACACATGTATACAAACATATATATATATATGCATACATATTCCTTGTAAATGTTTTCATCTCATCAAGGTATATAGCTAGTTTATAAGCATTAATTAGTCTCTTTATTTCTAACTTCTTCTTAATTTATGCAAGCTTATCTTAGTAATTAATGATTTTGATCTATCTTTATGAACTTTAATTATTTGCGGTATTATGGAGAAGGCAATATACATGTTATTGTTAATTTTTGTGTACATACTTCTTTAACAACTACTCTTTATTATTGGGATTGTGTATGTGTGCAGGTTTGTGTAATGTGTATCAAATGATATATGTAGTAAATATTTGTTGTTTGAAATCAGTATTAGTTCTCATTATTTCATGTAATGCCTCCAAACCTACTGATCTAGTCATTAGGGTTCATCCATAATACTTTTATATCTAAATTATATATATATATATATATATATATATATATAGTACGGAGTTGTATAAAACTTAGGAGTATAAGTATACCCCTAACTTTAAAATTATCCTATCTATATATATATATATATATATCATTAAATTTGAGTGATCATCCTAATTATCTTTTAGTGTACTTTCTAGTCATCATTCTGTGTACTTCTTGATTTTTTCTTAATTCAGTTGCTTGTATTATCAGTATAGCCTGTAGTTAGTAGGTGTACCCTTAATCCCAGGGTCCTAGCTTTGCCACCCCCTAATACATATATATGTGTGTGCATGTGTGCGTGCGTGCATACATGAATGTATAGTGCGTGTCTATGTGTTGATTCAGAAGCTCAAAACAAATTGCAGGAATTATTACAAGTGCGCAAATGAAGGGTGCAAAGTGAAGAAAAGGGTAGAAAGAGATCAACAAGATCAGAGTTATGTGATAACTTCTTATGAGGGGATACACAATCATGAAAGCCCTTCTGTTATATATTGCCATCCAATGCAGCTTCCATTTATTAGTATTAATAATTGGACTAATTGGCAGCCTTGACCACAAATATGCAAAACGAAACATTCTTGTTATGAGGGTAAATCTCATTTTCAATCCCGCGGTAAAATAATAATTTATTTTTGCTCTCATTGATTACGAATTCTCAAATTTAGTCATATATACTCATTTCCTCTCAAATTTAGCCATTTTCCACATTTTCATAAACATTTTGATGGCAAAAAGCTTGAGCCATATATCCAATAAAGTAACAAGTTTGTGAAGAAAAATTTTGTTTCAACTATTATGCGTGTGGCTTGTGATTTTGCCAGCAAAATGTAAATGTAAAGGTGGATAAGGACTGAATTCAAGAGAAAAAAAATGAAATATATGAGTTAAATTCGACTTTGTGACATCAGACCAAAAATAAAGGCAAACTAAATTATGGGATCGAAAATGAGATTTCCCCCCTACTATGAAGAAATAATAGTACTTTTTTCTTTTTTGCAATGTTTAATATGGTCGATCGAGATATTGTATCTTGGATAATCGACTCTTTTCCTATAAAGATGAAAGCCATGATTTAGGTGGCTTGGTACGAAATTATAAATTTATGTCAAAGATACTCTAATCCAAAAAATTACTATGAGAATGCAACTCTTTTAGTGACAAATCAATATATTATAAATTTATTTTTTGTGACGAATTTTATTTATAACAATTCTATTAATAAATGTCTTATCAGAGTTTTTTTTTTTTAAGTTTTATTTATATTGAATTCTGATATTAATCTATTATAAAATACATTGAATTTGTGACAAAATCTCTCTATCACATATTTTCCATTAATAATTAAGGAATTGGGTGCTTTCTTGTATATAGTTGATAGGTTTAACAATTAACCCCCACCCCCCACCACCCAAAAAAAAAGATAGGTTTGATAATTAAATTGTTAACTAAATCTTTTTGTGTAAGTAATTGGAGAAGACAACATACACAATTGTCTTAAATAGCCAAACTTATCAAACAAACACCAATGTTTTCTAAAATTTGTATATTTTAAATTATCTTACCAAATATAAATGTCTAGGGCTATTTAATCAGAGCACTTTTCTTCAATCTTTTCTAGTAATCATTTGGATCTTCATAGCTACAAATGATTAAATAATTAAATCTATATCCAAAATTCATTTTCTCAAAAATAATATAAAATAATCTTGATTGTTTCAAATTAATCAAACATGTACATGTATACTCATATTGTTAAGTTATTATATAAATATGTATTTTTAAATTTCTAGAGTCCATATATAAATATACAATATATAAGAATACAACAACTTGATGTAACACCATAAATCAGACAAAAACTTATGTCAAAAGAGATTCACAATAAAGCGTTTCTCCCCCAAAATAAATCAAAATATACTTTTATTTTTCACACATTTTGTAGATACGCTACCAAAGTACATCTTCTGGAAAGTTTCCTCCAGACCACCCAAAATAAATCCTGTGAAATTAAGTTTTAATCCTTAATTTTTTATTAAAAAAATATTATTTAAAAAAAAGTATGCAATTAATCGGGTTAATTGCAATTTTGGTCCCCTGGATATGCCTGTTTCCAATTTTGGCCCCATTCGTTTTACTATTCTCAATTTTGGACCCATATGTTTCAAATTTTTACAATTTTGGGACTTTTTTTTCTGAAATTTCGTCTAATCTTTAATGGCAAAGGCACGCGCGCCTCACATAGAACCAAAATTCCATCCAATTTTGATCCCATTTGTTTCAATTTTCTCAATTTTAGTCCTATACATTTCAAATTATTGCAATTTTTGGGACTTTGAAGAAAATTTGAAACGCATGGGATTTAACGGCCACTTGAGGCGTGCGTGCCTTCCCCGTTAAAGATTAGACGAAATTTCAGAAATGTTCCAAAATTGCAAAAATTTAAAACATATAGGACCAAAATTGAGAAAATTAAAACGTATGGGACCAAAATTGAGAAATTTGAAATGAATAGAACCAAAAGTGGACAAATGCATAATTACATGACCAAAATTAATTGCAATTAACCCCAATGAATCTCAATGCTAATATTTTGTTTCATTGTACTTTTTTTTTCCCCTTAATTAACCAAATTCCGTGTCTAAAAATAGTATAAACTCCATTCTGAACTTTAGTCAAGATAAAATAGTAGATTTAAATTATATATTAATAATATTGTATTTTATTTCCAAAGTGGTAATCAGGCTGGAAGTTAAATGTTTTAGAATGCATTGAATCATAAACTCATTTAATGCACTTAAAATTATAAATTAATAAGATAGCACTTTCATCTATATTTTATTTCCAAAGTGGTAATAATACACATGTTTTGAATGCATTGAAGCGTAAGTCATAACCCAACGTCGTATACACTTCTTCCGTTAACAGGTGGGGTTCACACTCCACTATTTAAAGGTTGAAATCATTCATAATCACACACACACGCGCGCGCGCACGTTTTGTTTTTTCAATAAAATATAACAATTATTCATTCACAAGATCAAGATATTGACCCATTTGGATATGTTTTTTTTTTAAGAGAAGAAATGCTTATTTTTTGAACAAAAAAAAAAAAAGGGCACTTCAGAGTAAAAAAAGTTGTGTTTAGATTGGTTTTCAGAAAGGAAAAAAAAAATTTATGGGGTTTTTCAGAAATTATTCGTAGTAATTTTAAATAAAAATATCTTTTAAAATACTTTTAATTACTGTATTCAAATACTAAATTATTTAACTTAAAAAAAATTACTGTAAAAAGTACTGTTACAAAAATAATATTTTTTTTTAAGTTCATCCAAACAGATTGATTAAATATAGCGAAAGCTATGTCAGTGGATTGAAGTTGACCCGGACTAAATATAACAATTTTCTTCAGTATATTTGGTGTAAAAAGCCCATTAAATTGATTTATTACTATTTGTTCCCATCTCTCTCTCTCTTTCGATGAAACATTTCTTGAGTCTCTTTGTATCTGTCTTCCACTCATTTGGATAAGTTTAAAGAAAAAAATACTTCTCAAACAATGCTTTTTACAATAGAAATTTTTTTAGTCAAATAATTTTACATTTGAATATAATAATTAAAAGTATTTTAAAATGTACTTTTATTTAAAACTGTTCTAAGGGTCTGGACGAGAATTTTCCCATAAGATTCTCAAAAATGCTCTTTCTCGGCTTTTTTTTATCTGGCTTCTTCCTTTTTTCTAAAAATCCATCCAAACATAACTTTTTTAATTTGAAATACTTCAATAAAAAAATCCATCCAAACAAGCTCTTAATTAGATGATTTTCTTTTTTAACAAAATCAACAAATACACAACTTTATGATATCAAAACTTAAACGCATCGAATAACAAACTACTGATGTTTATGACGAACTGAAATAAACCATCAGCAGTCAAATCTGTTGTTCTTTGGCAGTCATGACAATGAGACAGTGTTTCACTAAGTTCATTGAATACATTTTGCACCTGGAACTTATAAGATTCTAAATTTTATTTCAAAAACATTCTTATACCATCTCAATTCGACAAATAAAAAGAATCTCTACACGAAAAGGGGAGCTAGCACAAGATATTTATCACCTTTAATACGAAACAAACAAATGGCATTGAATAAGAATGTTTACAAAATTTAGCAGTGGCAATAATACTGCAAATTTCAACAATTTCATCTTTACAATGCTCGTATATATATCCAACACCGAAGATCGCCCAATCATGATTTTTTTTTTTTTCTCTTACAAACTTTACGGGAGACTTGAATATAAACGAAAATTAATCAATGGGATGTTTGTCAGCCTGACGAGAAGTGTAATGTGCCGAGAGCAACAGCAGAGATAGGAATGCACTTGCGACAAATATGGCGTCGAACCATCTATGGTAGAAGTCGAACTGGATATCACCGCCAAGTACATCAGTTATGATCATCCTGTAAAAGAACACCCAATCGGTATCAAGAAATCCTGAAAGCGACCAATGAAAGCTTAACATGGATTTCTGAAGAACGAAGCTAGAAACTTTAAGTTGATGGGACAAAATTGAATTTCTGCAAATACAAAGAAACATTTGAGCATTTTAAAGGGAGAGATTTTGAAAAAAATTTCTTAAAATAAAAAATAATAATAATAATAAATAATAAAAAATTAAAATAAAATAAAATAAAAAAGATCAAGGCATATCAATATATAACTCTATCTAGATTCTGGGGGAGGGCAATAACCTCCCTCTCTCTCTCTCTCTCTCTCTCTCTCTCTCTCACACACACACACACACACACCCCTCAATGTCACAGTCAAATACACCATTCGGCTACAAGAATCTCATGTTGTGACAACAATTCCGATTAAGGAAGCAGCAGCAAGAAGATTTAATCATAATTGGTGTATCAGAAGAGTTAATCATAATTGGTGTATCTCCACAATTTTATTAAACAATCAGCACCAGAACACACATACAGCAGAATCGAGAATCATTACCTGTACTCAGTAGCCAAGCTTTTTCTAATTAATAATATGGAAGAAACAAAATACATTCCCATTATTTCAGATAGGAAAAGGACGACATTGCTTGACGATCCGCTCCCAACTCTGGAAACAGCAAAAAAGAACTGTACAAAAGCCCCGAGGTTAGATACCAGATGGTAGAAGTATGGAAAATTCTTAGCATGGACCAGTTGTAGGTCCCATCCATTTACCAAATAATCCAAATTTTATATGTTACAGAATACAATATAGAATGTGGATAAATCCTGACCATTGAATGCATAAATGAAACCCAAACACCCGGTATCATTATGCTTAGTAGCTAAGCAAAAGTCTTAGATGTGCAAAGCTAGATTAAAGTACTCATTCTGCAGTTAGAACTATATAAAAGAATTTTTGGGGAGAGAGGGGAGAGAGGAAAATTATTCAAGTTGCATGGCATTGAATGCTGAGAAGTAAAAACTTACCTTCATCAAGTTTGTCAAGAATCCACGCACGGATATGACTATCAGCATCCCGATGAATAAAAGGGATATGTACTGCATAAAAGGAGAGAGAAATTGAATCACTCTCACTTGCAATATTTTGGCATTCATGCTAAAAGAACTTTCATTATTGCAGATCAACAGGAACGAAAAATTATTTTTATTCTATCATTTGATACTGAGTGCTTGAAATTCAACAACAAAGTATCAGAAATTCGAGGTTATCCTTATGCATTCTGTGCTACAAGGAAATGCATGTTCTTCAATCAACACTAACCTGTGATAATAAAGTCACATCAATGCCTATGTCAAAGAACTGCAGAAGTATGCTGAGTGTCCTGGTTACGGGATCAACAGAACCAGCCTGCAACGGAAATTTGCTGCATTTATATAAAATTAACGTTGCAATAGCTTAAACTAAGATAACTATCATATGACTAGCAGAAATATTGGGAGGAGACAAATGGAAACTGGAATATTACCTCCTTGAATACAACGCTTTGCAAAGACTGCACAACAGAACAAACAAATATACTTCAACAGTCAGTTAAACCAGAATACAATAGAATGTCTTAGTTTTCATAAACATAAGGAGTTTGCAGACACTAATCTATAACAATGGCACTTGATACTTCAATTTAAAATTTGAAATGAAATAGAAAATGAACCAAAGCAATGTCGATTGTAATAACTGAACAAAAATAACCTTTATCATTTTATACACACAATATACTGAACATGCATAGCCCAAAAGATTCTGCAAGTGACCCTTCCAGGTTCGAGAATAAGCAGCAGCTTCCTGAAATTATTTGAGCAAAATAAAATATCAGAAGACAACAAGGAATTTCATTCACAAGAAACATAAACGTGATACCAAAACAAATTGCAACCTTATGGTAGTAGAATGGTCAACTGTCGAAAGTATACCTTAGCTTGGCGAAGCTCATAAATTTCCAAAAATAATTGCTTTGAGAGCTCCTCCAGAGCTTGTACCTCTGACTCCATGGTTTTGATATCTTCACGAAGAAAAAAGTCAACAAGAGTAGAAAATTAGCAGGGAAAGAAGCATTATTAGTAAAACTCTTTTGAGACCTTCAGGTTCTAAGAAAAGCTTAGAGTCTCCGAGTTTAAATAAAACTACTATTTGCTCTCATTTTTAAAATGGGCTAGTTGCCAAGGTTCAGTAGAAGCCATGTTATTTTCATATATCCTATAATTCCAGCCTTCTAAGTATAGATTAAATCATGAGTTAAAAAGTACGAAGACTGAAAAATATAATGATTTCTTTTCGAATAGAAGTGGATAAGGATAAAGTATAAAAACACAACAGGAATAAATTAAATAGCGGGTATGAAGTCAAAATAAAAAAGGAAAGAGGAACATAAGAAGTTCCAATATTTTGCTAATTGCCCAAATTTTTATCATCGAACAAGGACCATCCACATAAAGCTTGTCCTATTTATCAACAACATTGTTTCTTTCTTTTCTCCCAGAATTACTAAAACTGATACTTATTACATCTAAGAAAGGACGGAGAAAGTGGGAAATAACAAGAGGCTGAGGCAATAGCTAAAAGCAAAAACATGGATGATGAAGGCCCATTCTCAAAAAGAGCATTGCACATGTGTAGCAATACAAGCAATGGGGGAATAAAAAGCTGGAACAGAGAGGTTATTCCAGGCTTCCAGCTACTATGGATTGTGATTGAAGTAAATCTAAAATCTGAACTAGTGCTACCAAAAAAGTGATAATACATAGACCAAATGACAAGGTATTTACACACGGCGCAGGTTGAGCACCATATTTAAGAATTAGAAAAATCTTGAGAGTGGTAAGTTGCTAGTGATGAATAATATACAACAATTACCTTGCTCATTTTGGTCATCCTGAACAGATCGAACAACAGTTCCAACTATTCGCTTTAGGAAGGACCTATTGTTTAATTTCTGTCAATAAAAATTGGGCAGCAAATTATATTTCAATTCACAGAATATCTTGAAAGGCATATGTGCTTTAACTATGATGTGGGGAAAAATCTTCCCATTAAAAGGTTGCATCACAAATAGTATGATCAAGATGAGAAAGCATTGACAAAGTAAAATCAGAGCACCCATCACAAAATTGAAAAGTAGTTTTGGGCAAAAAGCCCAGTGAATTTTCGAAGTATTAGGCTAAATACAAAGAGATCATTTTAATATTGACGAAACCTTACTTAATAACAACTGTACTTAAATATTGCCATTTCATTACCTATGTCCATCACATATCAACAATAATACCTTTACAGGAAATTGAGAAACTATACGCACTTCTAGGTATCAAACTGATGAATTATTATTATTATTATTATTATTATTATTATTATTATTAAAAGGAAAAAAGAGACACACATGCACACATATTAAGTATTTAGCAAGGTGAGTCAACCTCTTCTGAACCTTGTTTTCGCTCCATCTCCTTCTGACAGAGAATTATCCTCTTTTTCTTTGCAATGCAAGTCTCAATTGACTGCATAAGCTGCCGCTCGAGTGCCTTGATTTCTGTTTCCTCAATTTCTCTGCAAATAGAGATTAAAATAAATATATAAATAAATACAAACTCATTAAACCAGGAAGTAATTGAATTGAGAGTTAACGAATGGAGAAGAAAGGTTTTGACTTCTAAAATAAATGTCAACTTTCAAGAAAGAGGTAGGCAGCAACAGATATTCATTGATTCAGCAGTGCTATCAGTAAACTTCCTGTCAACTTAAAGGACTAACCAAAGTTTAAACAGTTTTTCACATTAATTCAATCCACATAACTTACTTCATACTTACCGAATAAAGAGAGATAAATAGCTGTATGGCAAATTCACTGCTCCAAAACCAGATAGTACAGCCATGACAGTCACACCAATGACCCCAATTCTACTTACCAACTGAGCCATAGTGAAAAATCCTGCGCAACAAAAATCATGAGGGCAAAGAAGGCTAACCAACTGAATAAATAAGTTTAAAAAACCATATTCAATAAGAAAAAAAAAATAAAGAGAAAAATAAATTTTTCCAAAAAGCCAATTTATGTTTTAGCTTGCAAGACATGTAGGGAAGATGAAAAGGGTGCAAGGACTGAAGTAAATGAATTTAGAAGGAGAATACTATTTCAATATAGACAACGAAATTGAAAGACAAATTCCATACTATGTGACAACGAAATTGAAAGACAAATTCCATACTATGTGACATGTCTTATTGTTTTTGTATCTGCCAAAAACGATGCCATAGAAAGAGGAAACAATTGTCCTGTTTAACATAAACACAATCTTAACTCCTTTGCTTAAAAAAATGTGGACTGCAGAATTAAAGGATGAGAGAGAGGCTGACAAGATGGTCAATAAAGATAAATTCATGATTGCGTTCACCCTGGAACAAATAGAAAGCAAACAGAAAAATGGCACTCTTTGGGATATATTGTACGCCCTTGGCAACATCAACAATTAAATCCCAACCTTTCTCTGGAGAAGGCATTGGAAAATGAATACCCAGTCGCCAAAAACCATAAAGAAAAGCCAACAAGAATAAAATAGCACCAAGTGAAGCACGTTCCTTTCTAACACCTGAAATACAAAGTTGACAATATTATGATAATTGATGGAAAGTACATACCCGCGTTAAAAATAGGGGAGGCAAAATATAGGTAAGTTTTTCAAGAGGTCAAACTTACCACCATTGCAAAGCATCAAATAGCAATGATAGTATGGCAGCATGAAGACGAGCAACATTATTAGACAAAATAAATCCACCTTCCAATTCATCCATCTTGCCCTACAGAAAATAGCAAGTGAGCCGACTCCAAATTAGATCAAAGTTATCAAAACGGGATAAGACACCAAGCCTCTTAAATGTCATGCAAGATAACCTTAATCTTTTTGGTTCCTTAATGTGGGATCTAATTAAAATGCTCCAACTAACTTATACAATATCTTTAATCCAGATTCGAAAAGAACATTCTTGTGCAATATCCTACTCCAGTAGAAACATGATGACGAATATGAAACATTTCACAAACAGGAATTTTCGGATAAAATCTAAACAATGCAGATTGACAGAAACTACAAAATGCAAAGCTTTACATACAAGGAGGACAAAGTGAACCCATATACTATCAATACAGAGATGAATTGCTTACTCTTTGGAGAGAATGGGAATGATCTCGAAGAGAACCAGCTGGAAGAGATTGCAAGAAAAAGCAAAAACAACGCTGAATATGATCTGCACCAAAACCCGCTTCTCTTCGTACTCCTTGTAAAGCCGCCGGTTCAAGAACCACAATCCACCCCAACCCAGCAGCAGCAGCGACCCCACCGCCACCACCCCCTCGTACACCGCCCTTCCCCACCCCATCTCGATCTTCTCTCTCTACCACTATCTCCCTCTCTATCTCTCTCTACACCCTGTTCTCCAATTTCACCTCAGATTCACAATCCCCTCAACTCAATTCTTGCACCCCACCACCGCTCCATCTTCGCGGATGTCATCAATGGCTTCCTGCAAGCTCCCGAACAGTAAAAATGGCGCAAACCCAGATGAGCCCTAATCGAATTTGATGAATCTGCAGAGTCTTGCGAAT
Source organism: Petrea volubilis (assembly GCA_026212405.1). Lineage (NCBI taxonomy): Eukaryota > Viridiplantae > Streptophyta > Magnoliopsida > Lamiales > Verbenaceae > Petrea > Petrea volubilis. Next base: position 26,044,631 of record CM047874.1, on the reverse strand, counting down.
CGATCAAGCATGAAATTCAAGTGAAATCGCTGATTTATCTTGCAACAATTGGTGTGATTTTCACAAAATTTCTCTGTCAGCAATGATCCTAAATTCCTAATCTAAGCGTAGGGTTTTAAGCTTTCCTTTGGAAAAGTACCACTTCAGTTTCTTTTTCATGTAGTATCAATGATGAGATAAAAGAAGAGAAATATGAACAATTTTTTTCTTTATATTTTATTTTCATGTGATTAATCTTCAATCTTAAGTAATAGAGCATTTTTTTATAAAAAAAACATTATTTTCCGGCAATAAATTTGTTTAGAACATCTCTTTGAAAAAGATCCTATCCAAATGTTTCATTTTAAGAGGTGGTTAAATTTTTCTAACAGGAACTAAACTATTTAAAATATCAAAATTTTGTCGTTCCATTTTTTTTGGAACAATAAATATCAAATGTTTCCCAAACGGCCAAACGTAAATCATTATTTTGCTATTCAGTGGGGAGCAGAATTGTAGATGAATCGAGCCTACTTGACAAAAATTCAAACTCAAATTCGAATAGTTCGAACCAAGTCTACCTTATTTAAATTCTGAATTGAAGTCAAATAAAGTAATTCTTGGTCTGATGGTTTTCTCTTATTGATATTAATTTTTACTTATATGTATGATTGTAAATAATATATTAATTTTAAAACTTGAATTTGTAACTTAAACACAATAAAATAATTGAAAATCTTTAACTCAGTTTAAATTTAGACTCAACCGTATAATTTATTCACAAGTTCAAGCCGAACGAATTGAGCTTCAACCCGAGCTCAAGCCTTAAAAAAGTGGGGCTAACTTGGACTCAATTCTTCTGCATACCTAAAGTGGGGCATTTAAACCCACTATTAATTTGCTCTTCGATGTTTTTTTTTTTGTGGTAAGATTAATTTGCTCTTTGTAAGATTACATAATTTATACTAGTTTTGTGTACTTTTTTACTTTAAAAGAATTGTTGTTAAGATTACGAATTATTCCCAAAATCCATAAATGATGAAGAAAATATGTGAAGAAATATTTTTGTTTTTTCCTACCGACAAGCTTTAAATTAAATTTATGCTTTCAGACTTGAGCATTAACACCTTCCAATACCTAGTGGATGATTGTGAAGAGGTGAAAATAATGAATGTTACAACCTTTTTTTTCTGAAAAAAATGAAAAAGATGTGTGTGTGTGTGTGTGTGTGATGCATATTTGTGCAAAAATGCATCATATCAAAAATGGCACTAAATTTCTAAACTCTCACATCATAAATCAAAGTTACACTCTCAAGAATAGATCCTGGCCGGGATAAAACTTCGTTCAAACATTTAGAGAAAATACAATGAAACAGCATAATGTATCGAGCAACGATGAAAATTCAAGAACATTACACAATTTCCTCAGACTAAATTTAATATTATTACACCACATTCTTTTACCTTGCTGCAGCTCTAGCACTCATAGACGAATGATAATTAGTACTTCTCTGTTTCCTGTAAGAAGAGTACACATCATCGTATTGACTCGGCTCGTTCGGATCAGCTGTAGCCCCAAGCCCCAACCTGCCAGAGCCACCCGACCCGGGCTTCCGTTCCACACTCCCATCGGCAAGGGTCCCGCTATCGTTGGCGTCGACATTTAGGTTAGGAGGAGGAGGTATACAAGCTCCTCCTTTGCGTACAGGAAGATCTCGCTCGTATTCATAATCATAATCATCCTTATCCCTCGTTTCCGATGACTTCATGGGTCCCTCAGAGGGGTTAACCTCGCCAATCTCTCTGAAGAACTTTGAAACTCTCTCTAGAACCTCTGATTGGGATATGTTGGAGGGCGGGATCACGGTGGGGATATCGAGAGGGCTCATTGGGGAGTAGGGTACCCCACTACCTATCTGCATTTTCCGGACCATACCGGGGATGAGACCCGGTGGGAATAGAGGGTATGGGGGTAGTTTTTCACCAACTTTGCCGGGAGCTGGTGGTGCTTGTAGATTCGGCTGTGATGGCACGGGTATTGGTCCGGAGAACCCACCAGAGGGAACTGAAGTGGGATGAAATTGCTGGGGTGGTAGAGACGGTACGGGAGGTACTTGTTTGTGTTTATCTGCGTATTCTTGATCCGGTATATGTGGAATCGAGCTGTGGTTATCGGGCTGCCACTGATTATGGTTTGCCAGTCCTGTTAAAGAGAAGGGAGTTAGAAAAGAATGTGGATTATGTGTAAACATCTATAAAAACATGTATTCTGGATGTACTATTTATTTTAACTTTAGGAGTTCAAAAACATTCTTCCGAAACAAAAGCGAACAAAGCCAAAAGTTGGAATCAGGGAAGCTACCTGGGGCAGCAGAACGATCTCCTGCAACAGCAGACGAATCTGCGTGGGGACCAGGATAAGAATTTGGTGGCAGCCCGCTCATCATCTCGTTTTCAAGACTGAAGATAGTGTCCTGATCAAACACTTCCTTGGAGGCCCAGAATTGTAAGATTTTCTGAAGACGCGACTGATTTTCCTCCTTGTTGTGCGGGTTGTGGTATATCCTGCCCAGCATAGAACCTAAAACTGGCTTGAATGCCAGTGCCTCATTATCAAGCTCATGAGGATTGGCCCGCCTTTGCAAGCTGAATATTTAAGAAATCCACATATCAGTATGTGATGAATTAAATATGGTGTAGACACTCCGACGAACATATGGGGCCTTAAGGCTCCATGGGTCCAAATATTTGCTCTCGTAAGACAAATATAAGTCTATTATATATGAGATATGACTGCACCGATGCACCTAAAATAGATACTTCAACCTACTTGCGTTAGATTGCTATTGCCAGTGAAAAAAAATGTCACACAAAACCACCATACAAAAAGAGTTCCACATCTGTGGGGAAAAAATAATATAAAAATAAAAAACCAGATGTATATTTATTTGGTGATAACACTTGTAAGAAAAGAAGATTTGTGCACCAAAGATATGCAAGCAATTTAACTACAAATTAATATATTCAGCCAGATAATCCATGCTGCTATGCTCCAAGTGATTTGCCTTAATAAGCATCAAAATAAAACCATGATACGCTTACTAGCAATCATGCATATGCTTGTAGAATTCAACTAACTAGCCAGAATGTGAGTTAAGAGTTGCAAAAGAGAACACAAAGTTGCTGTTAAGTCTCAGAGCTTCTAGAAACAAATATAGGTGCTGTAATTTCCATTTCACGAATTCAAAATCCAATATGAAAAGGTCAGTTATCTGTAACTTGTAAACAAAAAGGTTGGTGTAGTCTAGCTTCACCAGCACTCCTCATTTCTTTCTAACTTAGTAAATGAGAAACTAGAGAACACTATAAAGGACGCGTCATTTGTCAAATAGGCACAGAAGTTAAGACAACAGCAAATGAAGAGGTAGAGAAAGGTTGTGACTCTTCACAGAAAGATTGCTTTGTGGACGCGTTTTAGATTTCATGTAATCTAATACATTTTCAGTCGTATCAATCATTTTTCCACCACATGCTTAAGTAAAATCTATTTTCGACCATGCATTGCAGCCTGCTAACTTGTATTAACATGCAGGAGGTGCAATTACGTAGGGTAAACAAAACTGCAATAAATAGATTCGCAAAAGAGTACCTAATTTCAGAATTTTAACTTAGAAATAGACTAATAGTTGAGAAAATCAAAAACTTAAAGCAATCACAACCTACCTGTCAAATAGAATATCATTGGCAAGGTAAACTATATGCAGCTGTCTCTCAGAATCATCAAGGGAGAACACCCTATCACGGAACGCCTCAGCCAGAAGGGATGCAAAAGGAGCCCTCTGCATGAACCAAGTCTTTGCACCTTTTATGGACTCCTTTGTACCAGTGAGATTGTTGAGAACACCATTCAGCTCCATCTCAATATCAGAAGGAAGAGGCCTAGATAGACCTTTGAAAGGCCTGTAAGATTGATCAAATTCAGGCCGGGAATGACCAACCATCGGCTGAGAGTGATGAGGATGCTGCTGGTCATAGAAAGGCGGAAATGGAGGTTGCTGTAGGTGACCAGAACTCATTATTGCCGGAGAAGCAGCAGCAGCATTTGGGGCATTGATAGGAGCTGGACTCATCATGGGGTTGGGGGGATGCATCATCGGCATAGAAGATGGGTAAGGGGGGTTGAAAGGACCCATGAGGGGTCTTGTTGCCATAAAAAGCTTATAGCGGTAGTAATTATGGCCTTCACCACCAAAAAGGAAACTATAAGCAGGATTATCCTGCTCTCTTTCACGGACCACAGCTTCAAACTCCGGGCCATTCTTGACAGCATATTCAACCAATTTGTCAATACGCTTTTGAAGTTCGGGGTCAGACGGTGGTGGAGCAGGGGGAGGGGGTGGTGCAGAATCATACGGACCATGGTAAGGTGATGGAGCTAGTGGTGGCATGTGCGGAGGGAAAGAAGGAGGTGACTGTTGATGAAGGTGAGGGTGGGGCGGCATATGAGGATAGAGTTGGGTTTGTTGCATCGGGCGAGGATAGGGAAACTGTTGAAGAGAAGGATGAGGAGGCATGAACGGAGAGCCATGGACAGATGGAGGAAATTGCTGATGTTGTGGATGAAAACCATATTGTTGTTGCTGTTGCATGTTAGCCGCTTGCTGCTGCTGCTGCCCCTGCCCCCCATACGGCATAGGAGCAGCATAATCATGAGGCTGACGATCCATCAGCAATCCAGGACAACTAGTGGTCGATTGCACAGCACTCAGACAATTGCTCTGGACATGTGACTGCACAGAAAGAAAGACAAAACTCAACATTACTCGAGCAGTATGAGGACAAATCAAACACTTCTCAATAATGTCCAAGAATATCTCGTTTAGTTATATTATGTCAAAACATTACGAGGAGCAAATAGTACACCAAAACTAGTTAACTGCTGAGTCAAAAAGTTCAGGCTGTTCATGCTATGCCAGGTTGATTATACTTCAAACATATGCAGAGAAACTCATAAGCCTAGAGATGCGTATGCCAAATCACTACAACCATGACCTAGCTCCTAAAAGTCTCACACATCTAAAAAGGTTCATCTTACTTCAAAGACTAATTGAGCATAACACTCATATCAATCATAACTGCATATTCATAAAACTAAGCCCATCGTCGTATTATTCTTCCAAACAAATACATACACCAGGCATAAAAAATTGTGCAACTTCATCAAAAAAGCAACTCTCTCTCTCTCACACACACACACAACTTAAAGAATTGTTTTGCTACCATCTTCACCACTATTACTGCAGTAGGTTTCATTTGATTATTCCTTTCTCTTACAAGTACCTCATTTTCTCCCTAAAATAGTGCGTTGTGTTCATTGTTTTAGAGCTCAAGTCTTTGTTTTCACAAAAGAGATTTTACATGATCCGATAACACCAAGTTACCCAATTAATACAAACAAGCTCACCTAATCAAGAAATGGCAAGAACTTCAAAAAGTACTGAAATCTAGAAGTAAATCCAAAACCAGCAAATATGTAAGCCTAGAATTCAATAAAAACAAACTAATCGAGCTGAATAAAAACTGAACATATCAAACAAGAACACAATTGGCAAACGCTGGAATAAAATGGCCGAAAAGAAAATATAAAACCTGAAGCTCAATTGTGCATACTAAACAGAAGCAATCGGCGGCGAATAACTACTCGACGCGGCGGAGGAAGGCGGAGGCGGACCCAAAGGTAATAGTGGTGGTGTAGGCGTGACCCGGAGATTTGGGGTTTTTATTCGGATCCGTCGATGGTGTTCTAGAGATTGAAAAAGGATCCAAACGTAAAAAAACTTATGGGTATGAGCCCTACCCATATCCGTTTTTATGTGGGCCTTGGGTCGGGTCAACTTTAGTGGGCCTGGGTATCGTATTTTCGGTCATCTTATTGGGCTGGCACTGGCAATGCCATATTTTCTTTAGTGCTTATGGATCGGATTTGGAACGAATCTAGAAAATTCGAATATTATATTTGTATCTAATAACATCATTCAATAATCGAATCCGATCCGAATTCTAATCGAAACTAATCAAAACTATCCATCCCTTACTTTGACATATTTAAAAAATGAAATTTGAATATTTTAGGTTACCAATAAAATATTTTAATATATTAATTTATCAAATAGTTTTAAATAGTATAATTTTAGAAATTTATATCTTACAAAAAATTAATCAAATTATTTTTATGAAATAAAATTTATTATAATAGATAAAGAAAAATATTACGTCCCCTGCATTTGGAACGGGTTAAATATTGGTAACATATTAAAGAAAAAAAAATTGTATTGTCAATTATCGATGTTTTATTTTGTATTTTATATTACGTACGCAAATTTTTTTATTTTTTATATGACTGCTTGGTACGCAGCTCAAGCTATATCCTCCATAAGTGTAAGTTTCAACAATTAAGAACCCAATAAGGGCTTTCACCTTTTTGACACGAAAATGTACTTTTTTTTTTAATTATTATTTTAGTACCAAAATAAAAACCCTTATCAAAGTACCATAACATAGTGTGTGGCTAAATTTATTGTAACGAGCGTACAGCTTATAAAATATTTTTAGAATTTATAAATTTATATATCTTATTTTATAAATAAATTTCTAAAATATTTGGATAAAATAAAATTTTATAGCTTATAAGGTATTTTTGAAGTTTATAATTTTGTTTGGTAAAAAAGTAGAGCTTATAAGTGTAATGATGATTGAAGAAAAATAAAGTGAAATTAATCTTATATAAATAAATATTTTCTGAGATAGTAAATATGTAATATTGAAAAAATAAATATATTTATATTATTTTATCTTTTAATATTAGACAACTTATAAACTTTTGGAAAAGAAAAATTGGAAGAGTTTAGTTTTTTTTTAGCTTAAAAGTTCCTTACAATTTATTTTTGGAGCTTATAAATTTTTTTATAAAAAAATATACATATCGAAAGCTTTGAAGGAGTTTATAAACTCTTAAACAGCTTATAAAATATTTTTAGGAGTTTATAAACTCCCAAATAAATTATAAATTGTTTTTACACCCTCTAGGAGTGATCTTCCAGAATTCTTAAAAAAGACTTCAAATTTGACTTCTATTGAACAATTTATTTATCTCATAAAAAAATCAGCAGCCCAATGAGGGTATATGTTTTTTTAACCTTTTTGACAAGAAAGTGTAATTTTTTTTTAATTATTTTAGTATCTAAATAAGAATGCTTGTCAAAGTAACCTAACCACCTAAGTTGAGTTTATTTTTTATTTTATATTTTAAGATACATATCATTCAATTACATTAATCAATTATATCAATAATTTCTAGAGTATTAATCAAATTATTGCAGCATATCCAAACTATATCATTAATATCAAACCCAAACATTCTATTTAAAATAGAATAATAAACTATAATTAAAATAAAAATAAAGAAGCACACAATATCGGTAAGGAATCAAAAACAATGCCTTAAAGAGTCCTGGGACCTAAGTTGAGTTTACCATGGCGATTTGTACCAGAAAAAAACCCGGTGTCTTTTAATATTCACATGAAAAAACATATATATATATTCTTTTATTTTAAAATGTCGCCCTCTTTGGGGTATTTTAAATTTTTGTTTTTGTTTTTGTTTTTAATTTGTAATGCTGCCGGCCCATGGAGAACGATTTAAGCTCAGCGACAAATGCATAATGGGGAATTTGGAATTATTATTCTCTTTTTGGGCATTGCAATGAGGACGAATCCTTGTCAAAATGCAAAATTTATGCCATATTTTATCCCTCTATACTTAACCTGCTCTCTTTGTATTTTCTCATCCTTTGCTTTCTTCATTTTTGCCTCTCACTCATCCCCCCTCTCCCCTCCCCCCTCTATCTCTCTCCTCAACTTCTCTCCCTTAAGACTTTTCATCAATAGTGGTTGGTAAAAGAAATGATGTCATAGAAAAGAGAAATTAAATATTTATTATTTCCGACACAAACATACGCATATGTCAAGCAAATTTCATTTTGTATTCATCTTTGCTACTATTTAAATCATTAGAGATTAGAGACATTCACAAGTGCATGTATATGTGCAGGCAAACTTCTTTTGTATTAAATATTTGCATGTAATATTATATTAAATGATCATATTATTTAAAAGTTTAAATTTAAAAAAAAAAGATCAGAAAGATTTATGTAAATTAAAAGTCTATTCTGGATTGGATGACAACCTTAAAGTAAATAAAAATAAAGAATATATTGGATCCTATTTTATTTTGAAGAGACCATACTATTTTTATTATTATTTTTTTGATGTAAATTTTCATCTAATCAACAATATCATATCAGGTTTTAAATATACTATTACATATTATGACTAGCACTTACCTGGTGTTGAGGCACGGGAAGTAATATTTTTACTTAAATATTATAATAAAATATAAATAAGTAAATATTTTAGTAAAACATAAACCTCTAAAATTATATTATGAAAAAGTAATTAATAAATTAGTACATCCAAAAGTTCAATAGATAATACAATATATTAAATTTCAATATTAAATTTTGGAATAATTATACCATTTTCTTTTAAATTTATGCGAATGCAAGTGATAGGCCATTCTAAATTTTTTAATTAAGGTAGCTGATAGACATTGCAAATAACACAGTATAAATAAATAATAATAATTATGACTAGCAATATATATATAAATTAAAATTTAAAATTATTATATTCACATCTTATCTTAAATTAAGGATAAATACTGAATTCTTTTGAATAATTATGAATAGCAATATATATATAAATTAAAAATTAAAATTATTATAATTATATATATATATATATATATATGATAATAAAATATAAAGAGATTATTCAGACATGCGCATAGGATGACCTCAAAAATTTTAAATTATATAAAGGTAGATTGTAGTAGTATAATAATTTAAAAAAAATACACGTTCATATATTTGTTTTTTTGATAATTAAAATACATACATATTCATCTAAAAACAACAATTTATGGATATAAATATATCTCCCTGCAACGCTCCCCTCTCAACCCCCCAACTCACCACCACCACGACCAAAGAAGAGCAAAAACCATGGCGGCGCCGCCGATAATCAAGTTTGGGATTCTGGGCTGCGCCGAAATAGCCCGAAAAGTATCACGGGCCATAACCCTATCCCCAAACGCCACCCTCTACGCCGTCGGGAGCCGCTCCGCCGAGAAAGCCGCCAAATTCGCCAGAGAGAACGGCTTCCCGGAGTCGGTCAAGGTCTACGGCTCATACGACGCCGTATTGGACGACCCCGACGTCGACGCCGTGTACATCCCCTTGCCCACCAGCCTCCACATCAAGTGGGCCGTACTCGCGGCCCGAAAGAAGAAGCACCTGCTCCTGGAGAAGCCGGTGGCCCTGAATGTCGGGGAGCTGGACGCGATTCTCGAGGCCTGTGAATCCAGTGGGGTGCAGATCATGGACGCTGCCATGTGGATGCATCACCCCAGGACGGCGAAGATGAAGGAGTTTTTATCGGATTCTAACCAGTTTGGTGAACTCAAATCGGTTTGTTTTATATGTTTTTTCTTGATTTTAATTGTTTGTAAATTGGTTTCTTGAATTGAGCTTGGGGCAGAGTTTATACTGTTCTTGAGGTTTATTTTCTTTTAGGGGTCCATTATAAGTAGTTTTGTGCAGTGTTTAGTTGTTTAGATATTGAGTTTTTGATCTCATGATAAGATTATGTGCAGCGTTTGGGTGAAAATTAAAAATGATTTCTATATACCCTCTTGGGGGGGGGGGGGGGGAATCAATCTTGACAAAGTTGAGGAGGTGGTTGTTCGATTGTAAGTGGTTGATGAGGCATGCAGTTGTTTAAAATAGTGAGTTTTTAATTTAAGGACAATATTAGGTGATGGTTTTGGGGTGAAAAAAATGATTTGCTAATGATTTGATACATGAAACTGTTGAAATTTGCTTGCATTTGCTCACGAGTTTTGTGCTTACATTTTCTATGATCTTTATGGTTCATGATAAGAACATTCTGTGAAGCTACAAGATTGTTAGTACTTAATTAGAATAGTTGTCCTAGAAACAGAGCAACGTATAGTAGCTATGTAACCCCCTATGTCAAATTTGCGTGACTTATTGTTTTTGAACTGTGGTTTCCTTTCACTTGTCGGGCCCTTTGCCCCCGAGCCCATTGGATGAATGAAATTGCTTTCGAACTCACTGATTGCAACCTGATATCGGGCTATGAACAATTCGTCTAAATACTATAATCATGTGAGCTAGAACTGTTACTGGTACAATCGGTTTGCCTGATTCTAGACATACTCCCCTGTTTCTCTGCAGGTACACAGTGTGTTTACCTTTGCACCAGACAAGGACTTCCTAGAAAATGACATTCGCGTGAAGCCCGATCTCGACGCCCTTGGCGCACTCGGCGATGTGGGCTGGTACTGCATCAGATCAATCTTGTGGGCTGCTGATTTCCGCCTCCCAAAAATGGTCCTTGCGTTGCGCAGTGCTGTTTTCAACAAAGCCAGAGTGATTTTAGCCTGCGCCGCTTCCTTACAATGGGAAGATGGAAAGACAGCCACCTTCCACTGTTCTTTCTTGTCCAACTTGACCATGGACGTAACGGTCGTTGGCACGAACGGGACGTTACATATTCATGACTTTGTGATCCCGCGTGAGGAGAAAACGACCTCGTTTTCAACAGCTGTCAAAACGGGATTCACTGATCTCGTGACCGGTTGGGACCCAAAACCGAGTGAGCATGTCGTTACGACAGAGGTCCCTCAGGAAGCCCTCATGGTGAGTGAGTTTTCGAGGTTGGTGGGGAGGATTAAGTTTGAAGGGGCGAAGCCGGAGGAGAAGTGGCCAGTTATTAGTAGGAAGACGCAGCTTGTCTTGGATGCAGTTAAGGTGTCGATCGATAGAGGGTATGAAATTGTGGAGGTTAAGGGGTAGATCGGTCACATCGAATCTTTTGTTTCACTTTCTGTATTTCACTGTCTGAATATATGATACATGTATAAAGTAGAATAAAAGGTGAACATATGTCATGCATCTAACGTAATGGAATACGAAGGCGGATTCGAAAAGTAGGACAGGAGATTTGATACATAGATTAATTACATTGCAAGCTTATGTTGCCCCTATGTGGCATTTGTGCAAGCATATGTTGCCCGTATTTGGCATTTGTGTTTATAAATCATGTCTCAAGATACGTTCTTGACAATTTATTGTGATTCAGTTGTTTTTCTGTGGCAACTGTTTATTTTGTGCTTGTTTGTGTGTGTGTGTGTCGCTCTGTTAGAATGAAAAATCTTCATTTGATTAAGGAATAATTTGTTTTAGTGATGTGTACAATATTTTCTCTACTGTTGTTACTGCAACATACAATAGATCTTACTCACTTCAGTAATGTTTATACACTACCATTTGGTTTGATATATTTAAATGTAGGGTTTATTGCACTCAGGCCCCTATCAGATTGTCAAATTATGAAGGCTTCCTTATAACTTTCATAATTACATTAAAACTCCTTTAAGTTTGACCGCTTGACAAATATACTATGTCGTTTCATAGTATTAGTTGCTTTAGGATTTTTTTTTTATTTCTAAATATATATCATTTTATGAAAATAAAGTAATATGTAATGCACTTTTTTCCAATTATCATACAATAAATACCATTGATACAACCTCCTAATTACTCTCGCATAACCTATATTTTCAAGACATTTTTAGGATATTAATAGGAGTAAATTTGTCAAATAGAATATACCACTAAACTCTCTTTAATTTGTGTAAAATAACCTTAAACGATTAATAATATGAAACGGTGTAGTAACTTTGAGTAAGAAGATCTATGAAGTCGGAAAAAAAAAAACAATACGAAAACTACTCCCCCGTCCCATAATAGATACCATTTAAGGTTATTGCACAAGAATTAAGAAAATGAATTAACAACATTAGTTACAGATTAATTTGACTGAGATACCCCCATAATTAATGAGTTATTGAATTTTTTTTAAGAATTTACAAAAGATATTAATTAGAGTTTAAGGGCATATTAGAAAAAAAAATAATAAATTTCCTCTTAAAATATAAGAAATATATATTATGGGACAATCAAATTTCTAAAACGATATTTATTGTGGGAAGGACGGAGCACTCAAACAACAATCAATTCTATGAAAATTTCGAATTCGAATTTCTTATGGCAGTTGAAACAGGGCTTCTTGTGGAAATATATTTATGATTTCACATGGAGCAAGATGAAATTTTTATTTATTTGGCTTCTGGCAATCGAGGCATGAGTTCTTGCAAAAATACACTTGTTACTTCGAACGGACCAAGATTAAAATTTTGAGTTGTTTGACTGTGAGGCATGGGTTCTTGTGCAAAGCACTTTGAGATCTATGAAATTTGGATTAGATAGATTCCATTGTGGCAATTTACGCACGAGTTTCTCTTTAAAAATAGATTTGTGAGTTTTGAATTTCAATGTTGAATTTTTGAGAAGATTCTCTTATAGCAGTTGAGTCGCGAGTCGGCCAATATTGGATCGCAGCATATTTGAATTTAGATTAATTGATCAATGGATCAGAATTGGATAGTTAAAATTTATAAAAAAATAAAATAAAATAAAATTGAGGCATGAGTTTCTTGTGAAAATAAAATTTGCGACTTTCGATTAAGCAAGATGAATAAAAAAAAATGAGTGCGAAATGGAGTATTTATTTTGGGGGGTGATTTGAACTTTATCAATCATAAAAGATACTTTTACTATTTAGAGTTTTAAAAAATAAGGTAAAATTTTAAATTTTAATAAAATTATACATAAAATATAATTTTATATAAACTTAAGGAGAGAGTGGGCAGCACTCCTCTGACTCAATCTATAAGTCTATGCCAATTTGAGACTTGGATTATTTATTTATTTATTTATTCTTGCTATTACTTAAAATAAGTTAAAAAAAAAAAAGGATCACATTGAGATATTTAATGTGACTTTTCTAATAAAAGAAAATTGATTGTGCAAAAGGTTAATCGTGCCATGAAAAGTTCAAACTTCAAACTAAATCAATTACAGATATAGTAGTCCGAGATTATCGTAGTTCCACCAACACATCAATAAGTAACTTTAGTCGGATATTTTTACCATGCCGGAAGTTGTGCTCAAATAATAATAATAATAATAATAATAGAATATAAGTAATTTTATTTATTGTAAAAATGGAATAAGATAAAAATGTGATGATTCATATATTATTGTTACTATTATTATTTATTTTAAATAAATAGAATTATCAATTTGTGCTATATAGGCATCTTAATTATCCCCAATCAAGACCCAATATTATATATTTTAAATTTCTTGTTAAATAAAAGTACTTACTAGTAGACATCATATCTTAATCATACGGAGTATTATATTTGTAACCTTTTCATATCACTATACCCCACCCCATTTGTAGTATACTCTTGTCTATATTATGGTAAGGGATTAGATGGCGCGAAAGCAATTGTACACGTTTGTAAAAGCCACCATCACAATTTGCCTAGGATTAATTATTAATGGGCATCATAGACAAACAATTATTTTTTTGTTAATACGAGATCTTTCTCAGCCGATCGAATCTCATATATAATGGAATAATCGGAAGTTCGTCATTCCTTTGAATTTTATAGTTGTGAATGGACACTACTAGAAAAATTATTTTTTGTGACCGATTTTATAATCCATTTTGGCTTGAAATCGGTCACAAAAACAGTTATGTGACCTAAAAAATCGATCACAAAAATAGTTCCAGAACAATTAACTTCATAGAATTGTCTACTATAATAGACTTTTATAGTATCCAATTTGAATAGTCGGTCAATAAATTAAAAACCCGGTGACTAAAACTAAAAATAAATATTTATCATTCCCACATACTACAATGCTATATGATGATACCCAAATTCTAAATCCATCACAAACCCCAAATTCCAAATTCATCACAAACATGAATGCCTGACTCTTTATTATTGTCTTATACCTAAATGAGGTGGAATTTTACCCTTTATAAAAAGCTCCACACAAGTCACAAGGTAAGAAAAGAATACTAACGTATAAATTGAGTGAGTCTCTTGGCTTAATTCGATGCGGAAGAAGAATATATATCATCATATAATAACATTACCTTTCTTGTTATTTTAATAACATGCCAAAAAAAAAAAAGAAGTCGTTCAATGCATATTGTGTATTAATATATAAAATCTATATTATTATCGAAAACAAGAGTATCTCATGGGAATTATTTTCGCTTGTCAATTTAATTTGATATTACACTCTACTCTTTATTATTTCTCCATTTTTTTTCCCTCTTGTCACGCATGTTCTATTTTCTTTTTTTATTTCACAATCTCTCTTTTCTCTTACTTCTCCCCCACAAAATTTGATATTTCTTAACTTTCTTATTTACTTACTTTTTTAATCATATAATTTTAATTTATTTCAATTTATTTTACATATAATTAATTTTTATCAAAATGTAAAATATAGTTAAATTATTTTTTTTTCTAAATTCTGGACACATGTCCAATCACTATTAAAAAAAATCATATTAACAAAAGTTTTGTCATTCTTCCATACACTGAATGTTGAATACCAAAAATGGTAAGAATTGATTAATATCAGTATAATTTAAATACAACAACTATGCAACATAACCATTAGTATTTGATATCTTTAACATATGATGTATTTAAGAATTTTTTTTTCTATCTAAATAGTATTGTAGTCTGGATCCTCTGCTATAAAAAAAGTGTTACATCTCCTCCTACACTCCTCAATGCACGCCACGTGTATTGATGAGCTGTTGAGATAAGGAAAGAAAAAAAATTTATGATATGGACAAATTTATTTTCTTATCTCAACCACTTATCAATATACATTGCGTGCATTGATGAGTATAGAAGAAGATATAGAATTATTTTGTAGCAGAAGATCCGAACTGATAGCATTGTTTTGGATAAATTCTTATGAAACTTGATATTTGAACCTCATGTACAAACCAAATGGCTCTATTAATATTTTTTAATTACGTGACGTGATTTAAATCGTTATATATATATATATATATATATATATGTATATAAAAGATTCAAACGGGGTGTACATAAGAATATTGTGAGGGTCTCGGGCTATTTTCTTGACCAACAACAGTAGCCAGTAGACCTGGCTCTTACATATCTACCTCAGGCAGACATTTCCTCATCCATTACTCAGTACAAAATTTAACTCCTATAGCTCCGCCTCTGAAAAAAACATGGCCGCCGCCGAGACTTCTACGCCGGTGCGCTTCGGGATCCTAGGCTGCGCCAACATAGCCCGAAAGGTGTCGCGCGCCATCCTCCTCTCCCCCAACTCCACCATCGTCGCCATCGGCAGCCGCTCCGCTGAGAAGGCCGCCGCCTTCGCCAGGGACAACAGCTTCCCGGCGGCAGCGAAGTCGTACGGATCGTACGATGCCGTCGTGGAGGACCCCAATGTCGACGCCGTGTACATCCCCCTGCCGACGAGCCTCCACCGCCACTGGGCCGTGCTCGCAGCCCGGAAGAAGAAGCACGTGCTGCTCGAGAAGCCGGTGGCGCTCAACGCCGCCGAGCTCGACGAGATCCTGGCGGCGTGCGAGTCCAGTGGGGTGCAGTACATGGACGCCACCATGTGGATGCACCACCCCCGGACGGCTGAGATGAAGGCGTTTCTCTCCGATCAACGGCGCTTCGGCCAGCTGAAAGCGGTATGCTCTGGATCTCTCTCTCTCTCTCTCTCTTCTTTTTGTGTGAATTGGCAAAGCTTGCTAAATTGGGAAATGATAATTTGAAAGTATATATACATTTTATCCTCTTTAATTTTTAATTTTCCAATCATTTTGTAGTTTGTGTTGCATATGCACGCCAAGTGTAAGTGATCTACGCTTAATTATGCCATAAAAGAAGTAGCTTATACACGTCATCGTAAAAGATGAAATACCAATTGAAATAAAATATCCAATTATTGTATTTAAAAATTGTTATCCACTTGACTCGTTTGATGTTTTGTGAATTAATCTCCCAAATTTGGTAACATCATTTAACTATACGTAATATGCACACGAGATATGTTAATGTTTAGCTTTGAAAATAAATGGGTATATTTGTGTAATTATACATAGTTACAGGGGAGGTCACTGTAATTATTGCTCCCCAAATATATGATGCCTGGATATCTACATGTTATATCAGTATTCTTGTAGCTATGTACAGCGTTAATCGCACTTGTTTCTACTTCGAAATAGTTAAATTACCAACTTCTTAGTTCATTTCATACTCTTTCTTTCTCTGTTCTGTTGAGAAATCTGAACAGAAGTCATATTATACACAGGTACACAGCATTTTCTCGTACAACAGTGGTGCCGATTTCCTCAAAAACGACATCCGAGTCAAGCCGGATCTCGATGCCCTAGGCGCCTTGGGCGACACAGGGTGGTACTGCATAAGGGCCATACTCTGGTCCGCAGACTATCAGCTCCCCAAATCTGTTACCGCCTTGAGGGACGTTGAATTCAACGAATCGGGCGTGATCATATCCTGTGGTGCGTCTCTTCATTTCCCAGATGATAAGCTAGCGACTTTCTACTGCTCTTTTCTCGGTAACTTGACAATGGAGATCAGCGTGCTTGGTTCCAATGGATTCTTGCGCGTGCACGACTTTGTGATCCCTTTCCAGGAGAATGTGGGGCCGTTTTACACGAATGATAACACTAAATGGGCTGAGCTCTCGATCGGGATTGAGCCCTCACCAAGCGAGAGGCTTGTTAGGACTGAGCTGCCACAGGAAGCACTTATGGTGAAGGAGTTTTCGACTCTGGCGAAGAGGATTGAGGAACATGGTGGGGAGAGTGAGAAGAAGTGGCCGGAGATTAGTCGGAAGACTCAGGTGGTGGTGGATGCTGTCAAGGCGTCGATCGAAAAGGGGTTTGAACCCGTCAAGGTTGTGTATTAGTAGTTGATACGCGCGCGCGCACGGACGCCATATTGGCTTTGAATAAAATGGCTCTTATTGCGTGTACTATGTGTTTTTGTTGCCTTAGAATGTGTTTGTTTGTGTTGTGTAATGGCTTCTACATTGTGTAGTTTGATGAAGTATGGACTTTGGTTGTCCTAATTGATTCCTATTTCCTAAGCATTCGCTTTGTCTTTGAGCTTTCCCCCTAATCATCACTCTATAGTGTTTACGAGGGCAAATAACATTTAATTAATGGTCTTTAAAGCTCCAGTTGTAGTCACTTTACTCCCTAATTTTCAAAACAGAATCTTGATTAGTGCAATAACGCATGCTTTGTTTGGTTTTTTTTTTTGATAGAATTACCTCGAAACACTTTATAAATACTAATTAGAACATCATACACGTACACTTATCCAAAGGAAAAGGGAAAGGGGAAGGGGAAGGGGAAGGGAAAGGGGAAGGAATAAATGGATTCAAACTCAAAATCTTAATATTGTCGGTTTGAATCTCTATTATTAGACTACAAGCTCAGCAGCAACACATGCTTGGTCATTGTTGTTAATTATCATCAGATTGTCTCTTCTGTGTGCTAATTATTTGGCATTTGTCTTCTTAATAAAATGTATTTTATGTATAAATAAGTGACCACAAGTTGAAAATTCTAGTTTAGATTCAATTCGATTGAATTAGTATTAATACATAGTTAGTATTTTATATTTATTATATAATTTATCATTTTAAAAAAATATATATATACATTAATCATACGATAAATATAATAATAGTTATTATATACTTAATTGAATTCTATCAAATCATGCGTGAACTAAAATTTTCCATAATTTTAATGGTTCAATTAACCTTTAGGGATATTTTCCAAAATAACTTAAAAAAGTGTAATCCTTATCATTTTGACCCAAAAGTAAAAGGAGATGATGAACTAACTCAAGTCGCCAGATGAGGAGGCGATTTTGAAGTAATTCGCCAACAAGCTCGGCGAATTAAAAAAAAATTAATAAAAAATGATAAACCGCCAATTTTCTTGGCGAATTATATAAAAAATAATAATAATAAATGGTAATTCGCCAAGAAACTTGGCGAAGTAAAAAAAAATTAATAAAAAATGGTAATTCTCCAAGAAACATGGCGAATTATATGGAAAAAAAAGAAAAAATGGCAACTCGTCTATAAGTTTGGCAAGTTGTAAAAAAAAAAAATTTCCAAAAATCACTTCCTGTTGTGATCATTTCCTGTAAGTCTGCTTTTTCAGGTAAAAACATTTTATCATTCCCTGGTGTTACAACTGTCGCACTCTCCAAGTAAAATTTTTTTATCATTTCCTAGTGTTACAAGTGGCGCACTATATGGTGTACAAAAAAATGACCCCCCCTCCTACAACAGTGATATATCAAAATCAATCTGCAAAAGTTTTTTTTTAAATAGAATATTGGCATTTTAAAAGTGAGGAGGATGAAATTTTTTTGCACTCATTCTCATTCTCATTCTTACGTGAAGTAGGGAGTGTGTTTGATTGTTTCTTTTTTTTATTTATTTATTTTGTTTTATTTATGTTAAATTTTATATTTATTTGTAATATGTGATTTGTTTTGTTTATTTTCAGGTTTAATATTTGAAGATTTCAACGAATTTAATAAGGTATGTACTATTATGTATTTTTGTAACTCATTTTATAAGTCCTTTTATTTAAAATATTTATGTTATGTAATTTATTATAATGTGTAAATATTGTTATTTATTGTATTTGTGATGTGGTAGAAGTAATTTTGAACGAATTGTAGTGGAAATATTTTTTAAAATATAGCTAAAAAATATAAATTATGATTTCTCTATATTAATTATTTGGTTTTTTAGAGTAAAATTATTTCGGTCAACATTAATTGTGTTGTAGATTATATCCACAACATCGGTAAATGTTGACGACCGACTAATCCAATTTACTCCAATTGGAGGATGATTATACGATATAGAGTAATCTGAATTAGTCATTTCACCTCCATAATATATAGTAATACCGATATATTCCATTGTAATTACTACAAATCAAAAAGAAAAATATAACAAAAATTAAAATACTGAAGGGAATTGAGGCACAATGAGGCGAGAAAAAGAAGAAGGGATTATTAAAATTTGATCTGAATGGCAAAGTACTGCGGTGAATGAAAATTTCGTCCATCAGCAATTTATAAGGGTGGGATTGGGGTGGCCGTTGTAAAACTCGCCAGCTAAATTGGCGAATCGCCACCTAAATTGGCGAAAAAGGGAACGGAAATATTATGATCGCCAACGATCCTGGCGATTTTTATAAAAATATAATAATAATTTTTGTACGAAAATCGACATAATAATAATTTTTGTACAAAAATCGCCAGCATCAGCCGCGAAATAAACGTAAATCCTGCCGCTTTTGGCGCAGGTGTTAGATAAAGCAAGGTAAAACTCGCCATCTCCAATAGCGAGATTAGTTTTTACAATTTTTTTTTTCGGATTTTGATTTCGCCATCAATTATGGCGAATTAATTTTTACAATTTTTTTTTTCAGATTTTGATTTCGCCATCAGTTATGGCGAATTAATTTTTATAATTTTTTTTCTTCAGGATTTTGATATCGCCATGAAGAATGGTGAATTAAATGCTTCTCGCCAATAATGGTGGCGAGATTAATTAATCTCGCCACCCACATAAGCGACTTATGTTACATTAATAAAAAAAAAAATTTGGGTCAATTTGTAAAACATTTCACGCTTTTGAGTTAGATTGAAAAAAAGTCCTGACCTTTATGATCCCTGGGGTCATGCAGCCCAACTAAGGACGTGTCATTGAGATATGGTTGCAATCAAGATTATGACATGTTGCACTATTTAGAGGTAATGGGCTGACTAAAAGGGACTTGATTGTGATTTGTTTGACTTTGGTGAAGAAAAAGAAAGAATGTTCGAAAATAGTACAGGAGTAAGAAAAAATTATAAATGAACGCGGCTGTAATATGAATAATAATAATTTAGAATTCAAATTTTAAAATTCTAAATAAAGTAATTAGATCGAAAAAGTTATTTCTATATTAGGTTTTTATAGTATTCAAATATAAATTAATTGATCAAGAGCTGAAACTCGATAGTTAAGATATATATATATATATATATATGTAATAATAGTAAAAAAAAATGGAGGGTCGTTATTTGGAGAAAATTCAAAGATTCACTTTCCATATCATTTTCACACGATTTTATTTTCATTACAAAAGATATAATATGTGTGGCCACAAATTAGGTGATTATATAAAAGATATTACTAATAACATTTATCAGGTGATACCTTTTACATTATCACTAATAATATTTATTAAGTGATAGTAGTTTTAATTTATCTCGATACAATTTAACAAAGGTATGAATTAATATATTAAATCGTCACTATTTATAATTATTTACATATTTATAATGACATCTTAATGACAATAAAATTTTACACTATAACTTGTAATAAGAATTTTTTTTTCTTTTTTTGTCGCAAAGTTGTTATTTTAAGGTGTCATTAATTGTCAATATTGACAATCTAAGTGTAAGCTTTGTCAATAATGACTAGGTTAAAATATTTATATTGCAAATACAATGTGTTTTGTTATTGGATATATAATTTAATAATAATATTTATATTGTCACTTAATATGTTATCACTAAGTCTTTTAAATGATTGATTTATCAAAAAAAAAATGTCTTTATAATGATTGATATATATATATATATATATATATATATATATGAATGCAACAACAAATCCGCTGGATTTTGTGAGCCCAATATGCAAACTTCTATCGAATTTTTGGTAATTTTCAAATATCCTATGTTAAAATTATGATTTGTATTTGAACATGTCCACTTATTTAATAGTTTTCTAGTGAATTGATATATCAATTATGAAGTATGTAACTTTTTTTTTTCCAAATAATTCTATGAATTCTGTACTGATTTTGAAACTATCTTAATCGTGTAATTATCATATATTCAATCGTTATTATAAAAGAAATATTTCGTAGTCCACACTATTAATCAAAAATTGTGAATTGTATAAAACATGCCATGTTATAGAGCTTACAGGAATCAAATACATATAATTCTAGGTGTCGTTCATAATATTCATAGAGGATTCTGTAATTTTATTTTATTTTTTGTTAGATTAACACTAAAAACCCATGAACTTTTTAATAGCTCGTCGTCCCTCTTGGTCTTATAAACATAACATTATATTAAGCTGACAATTTTTCCTTTCAATTCATAGACTCAGTGCATGCACGGTCTATATGAAATTTTCAATAATAATTAAACCCATTTGATATGAAATGATTTTGTAACTGAAATATCGATCACTAATTTTTCTATTTGCGAAAGAATTTTGTGTTCGATATTTCAATCACAAAATACCAGAGATTTTTTTAGATTTTTTTTTATTTAAAAAAATATTCAGTGACTGAATTATTGGTCACTAAAACTTTAGATATTTTTTAAAAGGTTTTTGTGATCAAAATTTCGGTCACTAACCTTTGATAAATAATTTTGTGACTGAAAATATCGGTCACTAAATTTTATATTTCTGAAAGAACTTTGTGACCGATATTTCAATTACAAAATGCCCAAAGTTATTCTTCAATTTTTTTTATTTTTTTTCAAAAAAAAAACCGATATATTGGTCACTAAATGTATGGTTGTTGGTCTAGTTGTATTGGTGGAATTTAGTAATTGATTCAATTAAATTAGGAAAAATCAATAATTAATCTAATTGAATCGAGGAAATCGAGTAATTGGTTCAATTGAATTGGGAAATTGAGTATTTTGTTTAATTGAGTTGGAGGGATTGAGTAACCGATCAAGTTTGAATTGGGATAATTGAGTAATTGGCTCAATTGAATTGGAGGATTTGAGTAATTGGTCCAATTTAATTGAGATAATTAAGTAATTAGTCCAATTGAATAGGAAAAATTGAGTAATTAGTTTAATTGAATTAGAAAATTTGAGTAATTGGTCCAATTGAATCGATGAAATTAAATATTTGCTCCAATTAAATTTAGAAAATTGATTAATTGATTCAATTGAACTGGGAGAATCGAGTAATTGGTCCAATTGAGTTGGGGAATTGAATAATTGGTTCAATTGTATCAGGGGAAATTGCGTAATTAATCTAATTGAATAATTAGTTCAATTGAATTGGGGAAATTGAATAACTAATCCAATTGAATTGGAGGATTTGAATAATTGGTTCAACTGAATTGGGAGCATTGAGTAATTGGTTTAATCGAAATGGGAAAATTTAGTAATTGGTTCAATGAATTGGGAGAATTGACCAATTTTATTCAATTAAATTGGGAAAATTGAGTAATTAATCCAATTTATTTTGAAAAATTAAGTAATTGATTCAATTGAATTGGGAAAATTGAGTAATTAGTTAAATTTATTTGGGCGAACTAACTAATTGCTTTAATTGAGTTGAGAGAAGTATCAATTCATTCAATTGAATTGGGAAAATTAAGTAATTATTATTGGGGTAATTGAGCAATTGATTTAATTAAATTGAGTAATTGATCCAAATAAATTGAAAAATTTGAGTAATTGATCTAATTTAATTGCGAGAGTTTTGTTATTAGTTCAATCGAATTGAACAAACTCATCAATTGATTAATTTGAATTGGGGAGATTAAGTAACTAATCCAATTGAATTTAGAGAATTGAATAATTAGTTTAATTGAATTGAAGGAGTTGAGTAATTGACTAAATTGAATTGTGGGAATATAGTAATTTGTTCAATTGAATTGGGGGAGTTGAATAATAATTTTGAAATTTAGGAAGTATTTTAGATGTAAAAATAATATAATTACTCAAAAATAATATTAGATATTTTCAAATTAATAATAATTAAAATATTTGAATAATATTAATAAATGTGAAAAAAAAATCTTATTTTTGTGTTAATAATGGACAAGTTGGCTTAAAACTTTTAAAAGTCAATCTTTTTTTGGAACTCTGTTAACTCTATACGCTCTCTCTCTCTCTCTCTCTCAGGCGTCTGACCCGCCCTACCCCGGCACTGGCGGCGATTTTTATTTTTTATTTTTCCAAACCGCCGCCGACAGTACCCTCTCTGGTCCTCTTTCAGGTTGCACTCTGGCGAGGGCGGCGGCCCCAAAACCAGCGCTGGGCCGCCGCCTCCCTTCCCGTCCGGCCACCCTCTAAAACCCACCCCCAGGCCCGCCGACGACAGCACTACCTAGGACCATACCGTTCGCCCCCATTCCGCTCTATCTCAGGCGCGGGCTGCGGCGCCCAAACCAGATTTGCTCTTCCCCGAAGACCCCCCAGCCCGACCTACACTCACCGCCGGCGGCCTCACAGCCCCACCCGCACCCCAGTTTTTCTTTTTTCTTTCTTCTTCTTTTTTTTTAATATTCTATTTATATGTTTTTGGGACAATAAGAATATACTCATATAATATCTTTTTTTGGTTGTTTGTGTTGGTTTTTAGGAGGAGAAGAAAAAGCTTGTACTCTCTCTCTAGAACCCTTTTCAAGAAGGTGAGTTCAAATTTAATCGCGTTATTTTATTTCATCTGTGAAAAGATGGGCTTCATATGAGTACATTGATCTGTTGTTGTTAGTATGTTTCTGCATTTATTGGGTTCTTGTTTGAGCTTCCATGGTGAATTCGTTTAGTGGGCGGTCATTATTTATTGCTTTCTTGGATTTAAATGATTGTTATGCTTGTGGGGTTTGGTTGTTATTGGCTCAGCATTGAAGGTCTTGTGAGATGAATCATTTTTTGAAAATCTGTAGATTTGGGTTTGTGGCTTTACTTGGAGGAAGAATCCATAAATTTTGCTTGCTTGTTGTGCTCAATGTGTGAAATAATGCAGAAATTATTGCAATAATTTGAACACCTTCTACATTTTTTGCTTGTAAACTACACTTAGTTGGAATAATGTCTGATTTTCGAGTGATAGTTGAACTGATTTTACCATTAGTTGATGCTGGAAGCTTGATTGTAAAAACATAAAAGTGATCAGCAGTAGGTGATATAATTGATTCTTCGAATTTCGTTTGTGGCTTCTCCTATGTTTTCTTGTCATATTTGAACCAGGAACATTGGTATTATAGAGTATTTACTACGTTAGTTATCCAACAGAAGATAGGCTCATTTCAGAAATGGGCCTAGCCCGGATCAGAATATTAACTATTAAGGAGGTGAATGGAAAAAAAAAGAAAAATAATTAGGAAGAGTCGAAACAAAGAATTAGTGTTTCTTCGCGCTTTTTGAGTTGCAAAATTTTGATCTCCCCCACGAATCATCGATTGATTGTCAGATTGGCTAAAAAACTAAATCTGAAGCTGTCCGAAGCAAAAACCGACGCCGAATCGGGAAGAATGGCGGTGGAGGAAGAAGTATGGTTGGCAAGAGCAACATCCCAGGGCGAAGTTGAAGCTACGGAGATGGTAAAACGGGGAGCTAATAGGAAGAAGAAGTTGCAAAAGGAAGCTCAGAAAGCAGACAGGCGTGGTGTTTGCTATTTAAGTCGAGTGCCTCCTCACATGGATCCTTTGAAGCTTCAACAGATTCTATCTCAATATGGAGAAATTCAAAGGCTCTATCTCACTCCTGAAGGTCAGGCCTTTTATTGGTTGATTGATCGATTGATTGGTGAAAAATTGGAATTTCGAAGTAGAATTCTAATTGGGTGATAATGTGATTGTAAATTGTAGTTTATTTAAGAAGCCTGATTTTTCCTATTGAAAGTCTTGTGTTGACCATGTTATATATGCAGATCCTGCTGCACAAGTTCGACGAAAGAAGTCAGGTGGATTCAGAGGACAAGAATTCTCAGAAGGGTATGTTTATTATTTGTGCTAGTATTTTAAGTCTTTGCCTGGATACTGAATGGTGGCCAGCCTTTGCTATTGTGATTATTGGAGAGAATTTCGAATGATTCGACCCGGAAGTTGCCGCTTCCGTGATTTTTTGTTAGGAGATTTTTTGTTAGGATTTAAATGTTCCCCTACCAGCTCCCCCTGGTCTCTTAGTGAGTTGTGGTTTTTGGGTCCAATAAATGACTATGCATTTCTGCATGCAGGTGGGTTGAGTTCATTGACAAGAAAGTTGCCAAGAGAGTTGCTAAGATGTTAAATGGAGAACAGATTGGTATGTTGGGTGGACTGGTTTTTCTGTAAACTATTATCCTGCATGCTTACATTTTTGCATTTGGTATTTTTCAGATTCTTACAGGATATTTTTGTGGAAAGGCCCAGTCTGAACCTATTGGAAAATTCAGTGGCAGAATTGAATGAGTTTTAATTTGTTTATCATGCAATGTATGAGGAAAATTTTATTAGGATAAAGCACTAAGCACTATCCACCCCTGGTGATAAGATTTATTTTGCTAATTCAGGGAGCAATTTGAGAATTTGTTAGCCATGGGAATTGATTTAGGAGATCAGATTTGATCATACAGTTGTGCTGTATGGATTTTATTTGTAGCAGATTGTTCCGATAGCATTTTGGTTAATGTAGGAGAGATTTGATAAAATATTTCTTACAGCATAATAATTGCCATTGTTGTTTACTCTTTTCTTTTTTTTTTTTGGTTTTCCTTTTTGTTAAATCTGTTAGGTGGAAGGAAAAGATCATCATTCTATTACGACCTGTGGAATATCAAATACTTGAGTAAATTCAAGTGGGATGATCTTACTGAAGAGATAGGTACATGTCTTACACTTGTTCACTTTTGCTATGTTGTGCAATCCTGCTAGCATGAAATGTGACCTGAATTAAATGTTTTTCAGCATACAAGAATGCTATTCGGGAGCAAAAACTGGCAATGGAACTCTCTGCTGCCAAAAGAGAACGTGATCACTATCTCTCCAAAGTTGATCAATCAATAGCATTAAGCAAAATAGAAGAACGATTGAAGAAGGTGTGTCCTTTGTATGTATGTAACGTGTTTTCCATGGATATATGTAGTCTGCATTATTATGAGTACCATGATATTTATGCATTGATTGTATAATTCTTCTTTATTCCAATTCATTTTGTCCATTGATTTATCCATCTAGCTGATTCTTGAGTAGGCATGTTATGCTGGAGCTGTTAATAATGATGCGTTTTTCAATGCAGAAGCAAAAGGTTGAAATGGTACCAAAAGCGATTCGCCAATTTCCTCAGAAAAGACCGGTTGAAAAAGAAACTGGAGAGGAAAAGGCTCAACTGTCGAAGGATATCCTGGCAGGGGTGAGCGTCTCTTGCTGTCAGCTATGCCTGTGTTATGACTCAATGCTATTAAGTTCCGATTGCTAATCAAATTCCAGTTACCTGTTTCAGGTTTTTGGTGGCTCGTCATGATGTTTTTACCCAATCTGAAATTTGATGACAAATCCTTTGCTCCAGCCCAAATTTTGAGAATACACATCACCCCTGTTTCTTCGTTTCATGTCTGTAGCTCTTAGGCGCCAGCATTGATCTAACTTGTTATAACTACCTTACAAAAAAGCATTTTTTTTTTTAACCAGTGTAATGCCAAGAGCACCTCATATTTATTGAGCCACAGATCACAGCGATAAGATGTTCCTGTATCGGGGTTAATCTTTTATGATCTGTTAAGAAATTCATTAGAGTTCATTATAAATTGAGGTTTTTTACCCCTTTGTTAAGAAAATGGTTCAAGAGTACTACATATAATATCATCAATTGTGTTAAAAATTTTAAGTTATGAGGCCAAATATTAAACTGTGGGTATGAAAAGGTAAAAAAAATAGAAACAATGATATATGATAATCAAATATATTATTTCAATCTCTTACATATTTTTGAGTAATGCAAGATTATAGCCGCATTATTTAGTGGTTTTTGATAAAGAGAATCACTGGCGGAGTGAAGTGAAGGTGAGGGGGTGCAATTGACCGTCAACTTTTATAAATTATATTATATGCACGAATATGTATATGAATATGAAAAAATTATAAAAATAATGATAATAATTGACCCTACTCATAAAAGTATAAATTTCAATAGAGAAGGGGTCATAAGGGGGAAAAATTAGATAAATTTGAGATTTTTTTTCCGACTCTATAATAGGCCGAAAAAAGAAATGTGAGTCACCATTTATAGTGAAAACACAACCAAAAGCAATATATATATATATGTATAAATTTATATCCCCTAACATTATAATAATTAAAAAGAATAAATCATCCTCTTGTTCACGAATATATATATGCCACATCAGTGATGAGTTGATTAATTTATTAAGTTTGTTTCTCCCAAGTGAGAGGCCTGGAAAGTTTTTTGAGCCCTACATAATTGAGACGAAAAAAAAAATGTAAAATCTTTCATTTTAGTTAAATTTTATCGGTTTATTGAAGTGTGAACAACACCAATATATTAAAAAAATATCGAATTTCAGTAGATTTTTCAATCAAAAATAAGATTGTCTGTAACAATTTTGACACTTTTCAAATGATTGTTATCTGATGGTTTGGTATGTGGAAAACAAATAGTGCCGATGCTTGGTTAGCCCAACAACATTGACCTCGTTGACTGAATTTTTTGGCTCCACCACTAAAGAGAATATTTGAACCCTTTCTTCATTATATTAACAAAAAAAAATTCAAGTTAACCTGATTGTTTAATTTAGTGAAAATGAATTATACTGTATTTATTTTTCAATGCAATAATAAATATATTTTTAAAAAATAGATAATACTAAAGGGAAAAATAAAATAAAATAAAACCGGTGAAAAACAAAGATTTAACTTAAAGAATCATGCACTGATTTAAAAAAATGTCCGAATTGTGTATTAATTATGAGACCATAAAATATGTCTCAATAAATCATATTAAACGTTATATTATAAAGTATTAAAAAAAATATTTATGCATTTAATTCCATGCATGGCACTGTTACTAGTATAACAATAGAAGTGTTGTAATATCCATTTGGATTGACGCTTTGTATTTCAATGATATTCTTCTTTAATATTGATAAACTAATTCATTTGCTTTTAAAAGTTGCAACAAGATCTTAAGGTTATATCTTGAAAAATTTGTATTTCTTGTTGCAGTTGAAAAATAAAAGACACGATGAAAAAGTTGGTGTTTGGGTTCACCTATGCACTATGTGAATAGGATTAAATCACATTTTATAAGTATTAAATTAAAAAAAAACCTTTAAATATTTGTGTGATTTCATCCTAGCCGTTGAGTATATAAATGATACACGCTAGGTGTATATAAGAATTTCTTGCCTAGCCATACTTTCTAATTTCAACATAAAACAAATAAAATCAAAATAGTTATAAATTGTGTGATCTATCTAGTATCGAGGAATACAAACACAATTAATCAATTTTTTGAATATAACATAAAAATATAGGGCTGTCAACGGGTTGGATTTGAACCAAATTTAAAATATCCAAATTCAAATCTGATAAGCCTCTTTAGTATCCGAATTTGGCCCCATATCCTATAGGATTTATATCCATTTTAACTGAGTCTGAATCCGAGAAAAAATTCAAAACCTGACAGAAAAATCTAACTCGATTAACTGTTAAAAAATTTAAAATTTTAAAATCAAATAAGCAATAAAAAATTTATTTCTTATATAAAACATAAAATTTAAATAAGTAGAAAATTATTGCATAATATGTATAAAATCTATACATCATTTTTTGAAAAAAAATTACTTTGAGAAATATAAAAAAAATGTATTATAAGTTATAATGGTTTGAATGTTACATTTTATTTAAAATTATTCACTAATATTATATATATATATAAGGTTATTAATATAATAAAAAATATTATTAAAGTTCGGATTCGGATTCGGATTCGGATTCGGATTCGGATTTTTCATAGATTGAATTGCTTGATTTAATATCCTATCTATTTATTTCGAATTAAGGATATTTATGATCGAATCTGACCCACTGAATATTTTAATTAATCGAATATGTTAAAATTTAAATAGAACTCGAATTGAACCGTCACGGCCCTAATAAAATAGAATCAGGTTTAATTTGGACAACACATTACCGCCTATGGGCGTAGCCGCGTAGGCCTTCTTTGTTCATTTTCGTTGATGGGCCGGGCGTTTTTGCAATCTTTTAAATTGACCAATTGTTATTTATTTTATCTATCTATTTACTTTAGGGCTTATTGTTTTATTATTTTTGTTTTCTATTTGTTCTTTCTGAAGTTCCGACCGTTCTTCTCCGTCCAAAAGTTCAAATGGAGAGTATAGGTAAACCGTAAACCTCTCTTCCTTTCCTGTAATCTATTTTGAAATTTAAATTCCATTGCGTACAAATCTTGAAATATATCATTACGAGTATTTTGGAGTGTTAAAATTGTACTTTCTTGCGACGATAATGTTAATAATTGGAAAATTAGTGAACTTAATACGTGCTTTTTGCTTGTGGGTTGCCATTTCCCCCCCTCCCCTGTGTCCATAGATAATTGTTAAGTGAGTATTTGGGAATTGGGAGCACAAAAGTTGGATCTTTTATTCAAAAAATAATGTGAATAATTGGAAATTTTAGTGAATTTATATGTGGGCTTGCTCTTGATGGTCTTCCTTTTCCCCAGTATTTTTGGATTATTAATGGTTAAGTGAGTGTTTTGGAGTATAATTGGAGCATAGGTGATTGAATAAGTGCACTTGCTTGTGTATGAATGTGGGGTGGCTTTTGTTTATCTCTTGTTTTTGTCATAGGAGTGTGATTCTAACTTGCTCCATGTTTGCCCTTCTCAGGAGCAATGAATTCCTCTAAGCTTGTACCTTTGTCTTTTGCGGCCCTGTCAGGCATTGCGATTTTGACAATGTTAAGAAAAAGAAAATCAAGCTTAAAAACTATAACTGAAGTTCGTCTTGTTAAGGTATTGCTGAGTTTATACCTCCCCTTGTCGCTAAATTCTGAAATTTAAAATCAATTGTATTGTTTTTGAATCTTTCTTTTGAGTACCAAACGAATACGTTTTTTCCTTGTGACTCAAATCAGTCTGATTCTGAAGCTGAAATAAAGGAGGATGAGGATTTCATTAGCCAACTGCCGGATGACGTTTTGGTTAAGATTCTCGTACTTCTCTCGACAAGAGATTCTGTTAGGACGAGCATTTTGTCGAGGCACTGGAGTAAGCTTTATGCATTTATGCCTGACATGGAATTTTGTTGTCTTGATATGTGCCCCTCTACGTCTTTAGTTCATGTTTCACATCGCAAGTCTCGTGGCCTTCACGAAAGATTTATTGACAGAGTCGACACATTTTTGAGGCTACATTCTGTTTCTTTTTATCTATTCCTGCAATTTGTCATGTTTTTTTATTACATCTTTCCCAAATAAAGTTTTCGAATGGATTCGTTCTCTAGGAAAATTGCGCATTTCTAGTCTTAATCTTGATTTTATGGCCCCAGAGCACTCAGCTAACTTCTGTGATATGATTGATATCAGTTGTGGATTTATTTCTCTAGTTCCCTCATTGGAATATCTCCGTCTGGTTGGTTGCATGTTGCGACAAACTTTGGAAATTCGACCCAATGTCCTTACTATTCTAGGCCTTTATAAGGTAACATTGAATCCTGTTGCAGTGACTTGCATTTTATCCAATTGTTTGGAACTCGAGAATTTGATGTTGGAGAACTGCAAAGCGCTTGATTCTACATCATTGCGCATTTGTGGCTCCAATCTCAAGTTGAAGTATGTTTTCATTAAATTCATCTCTAACATAACAGCAATTAGTGATCCGTGCTGACAATCTCATCGTATTTGAGTATCTTGGTCTCAAATTCATTAATTTTTCTTTCGAACACGTCCCGAAGCTTGAAACCTTATCTCTTACCCTTTCACGTGAACCAAGGGACAGGAATTTGCCATTTCCGATCGGTGAATTAGCAAAAGCTTTGCCTCCGGTTTCGTTGTGCATTCTTCAAGTTCATGGGCAATATTACGAGGTTTGAGAAGGCCTATGCTAATTTATCCATTTGTTTTTATGGACTTTATATTTATTGTTTTTTTTTTTTGAAGATATTTGTACCGGCCATGTTTAGCCCCTTCAGAAATGTTAAGCATTTGATCTTGAGATTTTCCATGTTTAAACCTGATCAATTTTCGGTTGCTTCGGTTCTAGAAATGTGTCCTGTGCTAAACAATCTCGTTTTGCAGGTGAGTCGTGCAGTTTAACTTGTTGAGCTTATATTTTCGACATATCTGTTTTGTTATGCGTGACTTAGAAATCAACGTGCTATCGACCCTGTTGTTGATTTAATTATTCTCTCCACAGATAGAGAAGTCATCAGCATTTCAGGGGCAAGAAGTGAGTACAAGAACGAAATTTCATGGACATCTGACTGCGGTGGGATTTAGCGGGTTTTCTTGAACGAAGAGTGAGATGGACGCTGGTGTTTATATCCTCTCTAGCGCAATGGTTCTAAAGAAAATGACTATCGGCTACTATTTTTTGTATTATCTCGG
Source organism: Petrea volubilis (assembly GCA_026212405.1). Lineage (NCBI taxonomy): Eukaryota > Viridiplantae > Streptophyta > Magnoliopsida > Lamiales > Verbenaceae > Petrea > Petrea volubilis. The sequence goes on along the minus strand of CM047874.1, from coordinate 26,013,063 downwards.
AAAGGGCAAGTGGGAGAAGAATGGAGAGGCTCCATTGAGTGAAAAAAGGTGTGAAACAATTGAAAAACAGTTGAGAGCACACGCTGTTTCAAAGAAGGCAAAGGTTATTGTTAGGCATATATATATGGGGATGTAATTAATTTGAAATAATTATGTACAATTTGTAGATGCTAACAATAGAAACATTATGGTTTTAATTTCTTAGGTGAAGTGTGGACGAATTTGGATGATATTGTGGCACCAAAGTTAATGCCAGTATATCCTTATTTGAGCCTATATGGTGTTTTTTATTTCATGCTTATTAATGATATTGATTTGAGGCTTCGTTGGTGATTTATTTACCTTTGCCTGCTGGTTTCTCTCATTTGTGTTGGAATTTGCTTCTTGTTAATTGTTATTATATACTGTGTCGACGCTAAAATATTAATTCTTGTTACAATCGAGTGTGGTTTAATATTTATCGCTGATTTCACTTGCAACTTGTGCAAGAATGTCAACAGGACACTATTTTATTTGGTCAAAGCGACCACTCCATCTGATATGCTCAAATTTAATTTTCTAATTTAAGAATCTCTTAGTGGTATTTTATATTCCTTCGCATTCTTTTTCATTCAATAAGCGTTTTGTTTATTTACTTCCAATGTTTCGAAAAATGACAAATTTTAGTTTCACTGTTTAACAAAGGTATCTAACGGAGAGACCACGTAATACAAAAATGACTAATCTTAGTTTCACTATTTAGCAAATGTATGCAATGGCTAGACCATGTGCAAGTTACATGTCCGTTAAATTCTTATTATTCATTGATGAAAAATGCATTTTTAATCTCATGCGATAAACAAACTTGCAACACTGGTTCCCAAACTTTGGAAATCACAAAAATGGTTTTCAAATACAATGTGAAGATAATACTATAATTGTAATACATTACTTGCATTGATATCACTTTTACTGAAATTTATACTTGGAAAACAACAGAGATGGTCTTCACTTTGATTAGTAATATATCTGATGCTATGCCATCACTATAACTATCTGTAATTGAATTATTTAGACCATACATGAGATTAGAGTGCTATGAATGCACGTATTAAATAAAAATATGTGTACAGATATTAATAAAGTTTGATCAAGTATTTGTGAACCTTAAAAATGATTAATGCTATTCATACTGAATGTACATGTCAACCCTATCATAAACCCCACAAAAGCTCTTTCCTATAAATAGCTCATATGCTGTGTTGAAGTTGGATATTCGAAAAGCTTATAAGTTATAACCGCATAAACTAGGGATATCTTTGGGGACTACTATTGAAAATATTTACTATAATTGTACTTACGAGTTGATGGCTGCTGTAGTCAATTTAGTTGAAATCTCAAACATATGAGAGAATAATTTATAGGAAAACTTATGATTAATGAATTAAGCCTCCGTAACTCCGTTCCGTTGTTCCCAGTGATGGAGCCACAGGGAGGGCTGGTGGTGGCAGCCGCCCCCTTCAATTTTTTAAAAATACATTATTTAGTATATATATGCATTAGAATTTTAAAATTTGACCCCTTCAAAATAAAAATTTGACTTTTATACAAGTTATATAATAAAAATTTTAATTTTTTCTACTCTATTTTATTTTTGATGATTTATTTTTAAACAATTTTATTTACCATAATTAATTAAACTCTCTATCTTTCTATTTCCTCTCTTTCTCCTTCTTTCTCTTCAAATTAAAACATTAAAAATTCTATTACATTTTACTTTTCACCTTTATTCTAATTAAAACACTAAAAATCTTATTAGAAATTTTCTTCTCTCACAAACCATACAATATTTAATTTTTTTCTTCAAAGGCAATGTACAAGAAGGTATTGTGTACTAATTTTAGAATTTATACATTTATTTGATTTTTTTTTGTAATTGATTTTTGTATAGAGATTTAAATCTTAGGATTGTTTATATGAATCTTGATAGTTGTTCAATATTAAATTAAATGAATCTTGATGTTTATTTATTGGGCTATTGAACTTGAATGAATCTTACTTATTTGAGAATTGATATTTAATTGGGAGTGATTTGAAAAATGTGATAGCGGAGGGAAAAAAAAGAAGAAGAGATTTTTTGATTGCGAGAACAAAGAGAGAAAAAAAAATCTATTTTAATACTTTTTGAGTTTTGATTATATTTCATTATGTGGATTTATACTACTAGAAAACAAGGATTTAGCTACGGATCTGGTCATGGAAAAATTTCATGGTCAATTTTGGCGATGCTAAAAGTGATCACGGACTTTGGCCATGAATTTTTTTGACTTTGGCCACGGATTAAACTGTGGCCAAACTTTTTTAATTTTAATTTTTTTTAATTTAGCCATAGATTTATCCGAGGCTAGAAATATAATTTTTAAAAAAAATCAATAAATATAGCCACAGATTTATCCGTGACCACAAATATATTTTTTAAAAAAATTAATAAATGTGGTCACGGATTTAATAAATAATTTTTAAAAATTTTATAAGTATATCCATGGATAAATCCGTGGTCAAAAATAAATATTTTTTTAAAAAAAACTAAATACAGCAACGGATTTATCTGTGGCCAAAAAATATATTTTTTTAAAAAAATTAATAAATGTGGTCACAGATTTAATAAGTAATTTTTAAAAATTTTATAAGTATAGCCACAGATAAATCAGTGGACAAAAATAAATATTTCTTTAAAAAAAATAAATATAGCCACGGATTTATTCGTGGCGAAAAATATTTTTTTTGGAAAAATAGATAAATATAGCCATGGATAAAAATAATTTGTTTTTTAAAAAAATAATAAAACTAGCAATAGAAAAATCCGTCGCTAATTCGACAGATTTTTTCATAATTACTTTGATTTTAATACACCCCAAAAACTGCAATTTTTTTTAAAAAAATTCAAAATACCAACAAACTATATATTAACTTAATACTAATAATCCATATGACATATTCTATCATATATATAATTAATAATTAATACTATTCTACTAGTTTAATACAACAATTCAAGAAAAACAATTCATACAATAATACATATGTAAAAGTATTTAAAAGTCAAATGTAGGAATATCATCGTCTCTATCATCCTCCTCCTCATTGTCATCGTCATTGTTGTTATCGTCGCCTTCATTTTCATCCCGAGTAACAAGAGCAGATGAAGTAGAGCCTTTCTTACGCCACGGAGCTAATCGATACGTGAGTTTTTTGAGGTTGGCCGCCTTTAGGGATACGGTGTTTTGAAGGCCGGAGGTCTCTCGACTATGCTTTTCTTCCATTTTGGCCATCTTCTGATGGTGGTTCTCCTCTAAATCGTTCATCTTTTATGTGAGCTCCTCTGTCTTGGGATCAACCCAAGTACTCAAGTTAGTCCATGAGCCGGAAGACTCAATAGTCATTATAGAGGATCCACCGGCAACCCCATACCACCAACCCTTATTTGGACTGTCGAGTGTCTGCTTCCAAATCTAAAACGTACAAAGAAAACAATTAGAACTTTCTCTTGTACATATTTTTTAATAAACTGTATATATATATATATATATATATATATTTTAATAAGTATATATATCTAACAAATACTTTTTTGAATGTTACTTTCAACTTGTCGGGCTGCAGAATAGATCCTCCCTATGCATTCTCGGCAGCTCGGGAACGAACTTCATGATAATTAGCTCTGAAGCTCCTTGCAAAAAAAAAAAAAAAAAAACATACATAATTGTGGGGGGAAGCGTTTTTGGCAATAATATGTGATGATAAATAAATATAAAAAAACTAATTAATTTGCTTGAAAAATACCAAATAAAGTCCATTTCTCGATAATTTTTGACAAGTTAATTGACCTTAGCATACATTGTTATCGAACAACGAAGTCATTCATATATATATCACTGAAAAGAAAAAACGTATTTTCGTTAAACAAACTGTAATATTTAACTCATAAGATGGGAAAATATAATAATCATGATGAAAGTCATATAATTTTGAAATGGCTCAAATCTTTTTAAGAGCCGAAATGTCGGATCGAACGACATAAGTGAGCCATTTAAAAATAAAAAAAATTATTTTTGACTTAGCCACGGAAAAATCCGTGGCTAAGCCGTCCGATTTAATTTTTTTTCTTATACTTAGCCACGGATAAAACCGTGGCTAAGGGGCCTTTTTTTTTTTTTAAAAAAATAATATTGTTTTCTAGCAATGGATTTTTTAGTGGCCAAGAGTCAAAATTAGATGTTGACTTTTTTCGAATCAGGCATTTTCGTTAATTCGGTTAGACAGAACCGCACGATTGAAGTAATACATATTGAAAAATAAGTAATTTGCTTGAAATACCAAATAAACAAGGGGGCTGTTAGCTATATCAGCACTCAAATTCCTTCCCCTGAAGTAAGTAGGCAATTTCACATCAGGTCTCTAAGAGCCTCACAAGTCCATTTCTCGATAATTTTTGAGAAATTAATTGACCTTATCATACATTGTTATCGAACTACGAAGTCACTCATATATATCACTGAAAAGGAAAAATGTATTTTCGTTAAACAAACTGTAATATCTAACTCGTAAGATAGGAAAATCTAATAATCATGATGAAGATAATATGATTTTGAAATGACTCAAACCTTTTTAAGCCCTGAAATGTCAGATCGAGCAATATAAATGAGCTATTTAAAAATTAAAAAAAATCTATCACTACAAGAAAAAAAGGCTAATTTCGGGAGAAAAATCCGGCTGAATTTCCATTGGAAAATCTAAATCCGGCAGAATCATGTTCGCTAGAAAAAATGGCCCCGAAATGGCGTTTTCCACCGAAAAGCAATCCGGCGGAATTCATCCGGAACGAATCCGGCGGAAGTTTCTGCCGGAACTGGACAACCGCCACCCCGTTGCCGCCCCTAGTCCCCGCCACTTCTCGGTCGCTACCGCGAGTCCCCGCCACTGCCCAGTCGCCGTCGCCGCCGTTCCGGCCGCCGCTAGAATAGAACCTCCCAAAATGTGCAAATATTTGTAATTGAGGGAATTCGAACTCGTGGCCTCAAGGTTGGATGACCAACCCTTCACCACCAAGTTATTATTGGAGTTTGTGTTCTATTTTATTTTGTTTTACATGTATTATATATTTATTTGATCATTCTTATTTTAATTTATTTTAACATTTTTTCTTTCAATTTAAAAAATAAAATAAATGTATTATAAATAATTAAAAGGTAGTATCAGTAACAACAGATAAAATATAGTATTGATACTATATAAATATATGTATTATAGATACTATATAAACATATGTATGCCAATAAATATATTATAAATAATTAAAAGATAGTATCAATAATAATAGATAAAATATAGTATTGATACTATATAAACACATGTATTATATATACTATATAAACATATGTAAATCAATAAATATATTATAAATAATTAAAAGATAGTATAAGTAACAATAGATAAAATATAGTATTGATACTGTGTAAACACATGTATTATATATACTATATAAACATATGTATACCAATAAATATTTGTCTGATGCTTATAAATAGTTTTGTCTGCTAATATAATTAATATTATATAAACATATATGTATATATACGCTATACAAACATATGTATTCCAATAATATATTATAACTAATTAAAAGATAATATAAATAATAATAGTTAAATATATATACTATATAAACATATGTATACCTATAAATATATTATACATAATTAAAATCTAATATAAATAATAATAATTAAATACATATATTATATAAACATATGTATACTTATAAATATATTATACATAATTAAAATCTAGTATAAATAATAATAGTTAAAATATAGTTTGATACTATATAAATATATATACTATATAGACATACGTATACCTATAAGTATATTATACATAATTAAAAGATAGTATAAATAATAATAGTTAAAAGATAGTATTGATACTATACAAACATATATATTATATGTACTATATAAACATATATATACAATATAAATATATGTATACCTATAAATATATTATACATAATTAAAAGATAGTATAAATAATAATAGTTAAAAGATAGTATTGATACTATATAAATATATATTCTATATACTATATGAACATATACTATATACACATATGTATATATTCTCTTAATTTGTTAAAAGAAAAAAATATTGAATGAACAATCACAATTTTTAAGGAAACAAAATAGTAGAAGTAATATTAACATCATTTATATTGAAATTATATATATTTCCCCAAACAGTTTTTTTTTTTTTAAAAACTTTTTTAGTTAGTAGGATTTGAACCTAGAACCTCTTGGAAAGATATATCATGCTTTGCCACTAAGCTATCTCCACAATTTTCCAATTATGTTTCTATTTTTAGTTTTATACATACACTATTATTATTTAAAAAAAAATTGCACCGGCAAAATATTCCACCTGTGATTCGCTGTTATTTTTCGGGGGAAATTTTTCACCGGAGTTTTGCCGGAATATTCCGGGGGAATATTCCCCGAAAAGCTTTCAAAAATTCAAATAAATTTTGCTCTTACATGGACTCGAACTTGGGACCTCATGGATAAAAATTTAATACCTAGCCATTGATCTACTTGCAAGTTGGTTTATTGTTTTGCCTAAATATAAGATAATATTAAGTTTTTAATTAAAAAATTAAAAAAAAATCAGGGAAAAATTTCCTCCAAATTTCTCTCGATTTTTAATTTAAAAAATTCAAAAAAAAAAAAATCGAGGGGAATTTTCCCCAGATTTTTAATTAAAAAATTTAGGGGAAATTTTTTCCCGGATTTTTCCCAATTTTTAGTTAGAAAAATTAAAAAAAATGGGGGAAAATTTTCCCAGGATTTTTTCAGGTTTTTAATTAAAAAAATTCAAAAGAAATCGGGGAAAAATCCGCCGGAATTCCCCTTATTTGACTCCCGCGGAATATCCTGCCGGAATTCGACTTTTTTTCTGTAGTATATTTTTGACTTAGCCATGGAAAAATTCTTGCCGAAGCCGTCCGATTTAATTTTTTTTTAATACTTAGCCATGGATAAAACCGTGGCTGAGGGCCCTTTTTTTTAAAAAAAATATATTGTTTTCTAGCCACGGAATTTTTCGTGGCCAAGAGTCAAAATTATACGTTGACTTTGACTGAATCGAGCATTTTTGTTAATTCGGTTAGACGGAATCGCACAATTGGAGTAAATCATATTAAAAACTAATTAATTTGCTTGAAATACCAAATTAAGTCCATTTTCTCGATAATTTTTGACAAGTTAATTGACCTTAGCATATATTGTGTTATCGAACTACGAAGTCATTCATATATATCAATGAAAAGGAAAAATGTATTTTCGTTAAACAATTTGTAATATTTAACTCATAAGATGGGAAAAATATATTAATTATGATAAAAATAATTTGATTTTGAAATGTTTCAAACATTTTTAAGCCCCGAAATGTCGAATCGAGCGATATAAGTGAACCATTTAAAAATAAATAAAAAAATTATTTTTGACTTAGGCACGGAAAAATCAGTGGCTAGGCCGTCTGATTTAATTTTTTTTTTCACACTTAGCCATGGAAAACATTGTGGCTAAGGACCATTTTTTTAAAAATAAATATATTGTTTTCTAACCACGGATTTTTCCGTAGCCAAGATGGAACTTTTTTTTTCAAGTTTAGCCACGGATAAAACCGTGGCCAATATATACATTTAAAAAAAAATATAAATATTTACTAGCCACGGTTTTATCCATGGCCAAGATGGGAAAAAGTCCCCCCCCCCCCCACCCCAAATTTAACCACGGATAAAATCATGGTTAATATATATATTGTTTAAAAAAAAATAAAATTTCCTAGCCACGGATTTATCCATGACCAATATGGATTTTTTCCCCCAAATTTAGCCACAGATAAAACCGTGGCTAATATATACATTTTTAAAAAAAAAAAAAATATTTACTAGCTACTGTTTTATTCGTGGCCAAGATGGAATTTTTTTCCCGCAATTTACCCATGGATAAAACCATGGCTAGTATATACATTTTTTTTAAAAAAAATTTAAATATTTTTTGGCAAAGATTTTATCCGTGGCCAAGATGATTTTTTTTTAATTTAGCCACAGATAAAACTGTGGCTAACATATGCATTTAAAATAAAAAAAATTAAATATTTTATGGCCATAGTTTTATCCGTGGCTAAAAATATTAATATTTTAAAAAAATTTATATAGCCACGGATTTTTCCACATTTAGCTATGGAAAAATCCTTGGCTAGGTATTTTCGTCTTGTTTCAAAATCCGTGGCTTGGTCCGTAGCTATTGGCAACCGATTTTATCCGTAACTAAAAATCCAATGCTATTTTGCTGTTTTGTAGTAGTGTTATGTCAATTTTGTTGAACATTATTAGGAAATTCTTTTTTATGTATTTCTTAAAAAAAAATCCACTATCCACTGCATTTGGTTTTTTGAAATAGAGAATAACTTATTATTTTTTTTCAATATCATTTTTTATATATTATTTTGATTGTGACACTTTTTTCTATATATATTGTAATACTTCTAATTAATTGGTGTACACACATAAATATAATAAATTTTGTTATTTTATACGTCAATATTATATATAACCCTTATATTTTATACTTTTTAATAACTAATGATGTTGAAAATTTCGCCCCCCTCAATCAAATGCTTGGCTTTGGCCCTGATTGTTCCTCCAACCTATAATGCGGAGGAATTGATGCAGCGCTCCGGTGACCGTTCTTTCGATCTATCGACTGCTTTAGATATTTAGAGATAAGCAAATATGTATATATATATATATGTATGTGTGTGTGTGTGTGTAAACAAAAAAGAAAAGAAAAGAAAAGCAAGCCAAAAAAGAAAACTTGTTCATGTTCAGTTGGGCCATCTACCAAAAAAAAAAAAAAGGTCGGGCCATCGGATTCACCCCCGATGGGCCCCATTGATGCATGTTGCATGTGAAGGTCCCGTCGATGCGGCACCTGGTGCACTGCACCAGGTGTACTTTAAAGAGTAAACCCTTAGCGGTTTAATGTCAAATTTTTTTTATTTGACTGTTTAAGTCCGGTCTTAAAAAACAAAAATAAGTGCTATATATCACATTTTTTTTACATTAAACGACTAGGGATTTATTGTTTAAAGTGCACCTGGTGCAGCATTGACCGTACCGTTGCGAAGAATTGCCTTGACACACCTCTTTGCACCCAAGCATATATTAGACCACAAAGGAGTTCGAGAGCTAGAATGCGCGGCCATGTTGGGCGATATAGCCAAGGAGCAATCCCAAAAGGGCAATGAGCAACTCAGGAAGCACCTCCGAGCCGCTTATTTGAACATGACCATGGAGATTGTATTCGGGGAAAAGGTACAACACCACAAGGCACAATGATGAAGCAAAAGAGTTGAATGAATTCGTAAGAGAAGGGTATGAGCTCTTGGGAGCTTTCAATTGGGTCCATCATCTTCCATGGTTGAAATATTTTTACAACCCTTAGCATATTCAAGAAAATTATTGACCCATCGTCATAATGATTCTTACAAATCACATGATAAGTATGACTTTGTCAATGTTTTTCTCTCACTTAACGGTAAAGAGAAGCTTGATGAGGATGATATGGTTTAGGGATGCAAACGAGCCGAGCCGAGCCGAGCTTTGGTGTTTTTTCAAGGCTCGAGCTCGAGCTCGAACCAAATAAATCGAGCTCGAGCTCGAGCTCGAGCTCGACGAGCTGCAAACTTTGAGGCTCGAGCTCGGCTCGAACCTATGTTCGAGCTTGGCTCGGCTCGGTTCGATTGGCTCGTTTGGCTCCACCTATATTAATATTCTTCCCAAAAATGTCAAATATCACGGCAATCTTTTCACCCATGATCAGAGACAAAATTCAAAAAACTACAGCATAAACCTCTTTCTCAAATCCACAGCAATTGAGCAAATAGATTAATAGAACCTCATTTTGGAATTTAAAGAAAAAAATAACGAAAATCAGAAAAAAATACCTAAAATTTTCGATTACGATTTGGAATAACCCTCTTGGCCTCTTTCTCAAGCCCACAGCAACTGACCCACGGCGGTGGCGAAGACATGGAGAAGACGCGGCGGAGACGCGGCGTAGGCGTAATGAAGACACAACGAAAAGGCAGTGGAGAAACTCTCTTCTCTATAACAAAAGAAACGAAAGACTAGAGAGAAGGGCCAAGAGATATGACGTGGGGAAGAGAGACGAGAGAAAGAGAGACTGAGAGAGTCGTGAGAGACGATGGGGAGAAGAGGGAGACGACGGGTGAAGAGATTTGAGAGGCGGAGAGAGAGGGAGAGGACGGGAGAAGATTTGAGAGACAGAGAAAGCAGAGAAGATGGTATACAGGGAGAAGAAAAATGGGATTTTGACTCAAAGTGAATTTTGACTTTGAAAGTTTGTGTATTTATTTATGTTGGTCAGGAGTTTTTGTAATTATATATAAATATAAAATAATTAAATAAATATTAAAATACTAAAGGCTCGCGAGCCTACGAACAAAAGCTATTGGGCTCGAGCTCGGCTCGATAACATACGAATCGAGCTCGAGTTCGGCTCGAGCTCGACTTCATCGAATTCGAGCTCGAACCTGAATCGAGCCGGCTCGTCAGGCTCGCGAGCCGGCTCGATTCGTTTGCATCCCTAATATGGTTGCCGTGTTGTGGGTTGGTATGACATTTATTCATCTCTTTAGTTGCATTGCAAATTTTCATAAGAAAAATAAGAAATTGGATTATCGGTATACATGCATGCACCGTAAATTATTAAAAAAAATAACGAAACAATTTGAATATAGTTATTGTTATTATTAAATTTTTAAAAATACTAATATTGATTGGCCATATCATTTGAATATGACTCTTGTCGCTACCGAGTTTACAAACATAGTAACGATATATGATATGCAATGGAACAGATGATATAAAATAGCGGAAAAAAACACTTTGCCCATGAATTATGCCATTTTTTTTTGTATCTTTCTATATAAGCCATTTTGTATTACACTTTGTTATATGAATTATTTGATTTTTGCATTAATTAGATCAGTTAATTAAAGTTAATTAAACCAAAGGAGTGTTCTAAATGATAATTAGACCAGTTAATTAAAGTTAACAACTTATATATGAGATAGTTTTAATGTTAGGGAAAAACATTATGGAGTGATAAGAGTATAAACATTAGAGAAAAACATTATGGATTGCATGCGCTAGAGATTATGGAAAAACACACGTATTATGCATTGATAAATATAATAAAAAATAATATATTTATGTAACAAAAGATTCATGCTAGAGTTTATGGATGTTGTTTATTAATTGTTTACGCAATATGATGTCTAAGTAATAGTGAGAATAAGGGTGTAGTAACGATGGTTTCTTAACTAGAGCCAAAGTCAAGCATGCGACAGTAGTGATTCCTATATGTGTAATAGAAAGATATTAAATGATGTGGCAATAGTAAATTACTAAATAATTAACATAAAACATTAGTTACTATAAATTTTCCACTCAAAACATATTTCCATTATTTTTCAAAAACAAAAGCATTTCAATCAAATAAATTATCTATGAAAACATATCACATTACATATTTTCTGAAGTTTCATCCAAACACATTTTCATTTTAAACACATGTGAAAATGTATTTTCTCAAAACATAAAACATAGAATACATTAATTTTCCATTGGAAGTCTCTCTTATAACCGAGATGCTTACACCTTTTTTTTTTCCTTCAATTATTACTTAAATTGAAATGTAAAACATATCCTAAAAAGACTTGGAGAGTGTTTGGTTGAGCTTATAAGCTTCTAAATATATCATATACGCTTTTTGGGAACTTATAAGTTCCTTAAAAGTGTTTGGTAAATTTTCAGTCAATGAGCTTATAAACTCCAAAAATAAGCTATTAGAAGCTTATAAGCTACAAAGAAAAAGTAAGCTCCCCTAATTGTTTTTTCAAACAACTTATAAGTTATTTAATGCTAAAAGATAAAATAATATAAAAATATTTATTTTTTTCAATATTGCATTTCTACTAAGTACAATCTCAAAAAATATTAATTTATTTACATGAAATTAATGTTACTTTATTTTTTTCGATCATCATCACACTTAAAATATATATAAGCTCTAATTTTTGCCAAACAAAATTACAACTTATAAGTTCTAAAAATATCTTATAAGCTGTAGGGTCTTATTTTATCCAAACACTTTACGAACTTATTTTTAAAATAAGACGCCGGAGCTTATAAGCTCAAAAATCATCTTATAAACATTATGAACTTTTAAGCTCTTTCAAATAAGTTTAGCCAAACACTCTCTTAATTGATCTTTTGACTATTTCACAAGACATGCAAGAAAAATAATCTTTTCCTATATACATAGTTACATACACACACACATATTGAATATTCCTACATAATTCACCATAACTTGACACTAAATTATCAACAATTTATTCCCGTACACACGAGCCAGGAGAAAACTCATTAACGTTCTTTTGCAAGAATGTTTAAAATGACGTCCACAATTGCAGTGCACGAAACCATACACCTGCAAGAAAGTTTGCATAATGTAAATGTTGAATGATAGGAATACAAAAACTAAAGCAAATGAAACGAGAAAATCTCATTTTTTTTTTTCTTGTCTCATAATTTTATTATCTGCCCACGTTCAAAATTAGTTCACTTATTTACAGAAATTCTTGAATTTAGTCGTATAATATTTCTCAATTCTTTTATTTTTATTTTCTTCCTTTGTTTCCGTTAGTGATGTTAAAGGCAAAACGTGCTCCACATGTAAATAATAGACCTAAAATTAAAAACGTAGGGTATAAGTCATGGGACGAGAAATTATATTTTTTGAAAATGAAACTATGGGTACTATATATTTACCTGGATTATTCGCCCAAAATCTTCTTGTTGTCCAGTCATTTACCGGCACTTCAATTGTTTCTATCCGAGGAGGGTCGACAAGATGATAGTTCCTAGGATCATTGTTCTTGTCAAAGTTACCCAAGTTCAATCCATGGTTTGCCGAACACTGCGATAACGACTGGAATGGAATCGGAACACTGGCTTCCGTTCCACTGTTCCGGTATTTATTGCGGGCGGAGGTGTCACGATGTTATAACGCCCATTCCACCATTTTTTTGTTTTCTTCGTGGCAACGGTCGGGACGGTGTTATGATCAGACAGATATTGATTATTTTGTACTCTCTTGTCATTCTACATCGCACTAAAAATAAATGTGGTTTTTATTGAATAAATTTTGATCAGCGTATAGTATATATGATTCTATTACTTTTCAGAATTTTTTAAAATTTTGCTATACATATTAAACTTTAAAATGTGCGGGACAGCCACGACCATTTCGTGACATTGCAGCAGAATTGAAACGGTGGACTCCATTCCGTTCCCTGTGACGGTTACGACGAACCATGATTCGATCTGACCGCATAAAATTTATGTTCATGTAAGTGCATCGGATGATCAATACCAGCCACTGTATTCATCCCTTAATTGCAAGACAAGCTCCACAGTGGAATTTATATTCAAGAAGTATTACCCTAGTTTCTCTTCTCAGGCCTCTATAAATCTAGCGGAACCATTTGTTGAGTATAGTTGAAGGGAAAAGGTGGATTATTAGGGATACCGTTAGGACTATTGTAATAACACGCTTGAAGGATCGCAGTTGTTGGTAGCAACACGGTTATATTATTCATACTTGCTAAAAATTCTTCTTGAAATTGTCACTTGCAAGTGTTGTTAGGATAATACCATGAATTGACTGAGAGTAATATGAGTAAGTTATTGTAATAATACCTAAAAACTGAATACAAAAAAACTACTATAGTACTTTTAACTTAATAAATTTATGAAGTATAAATTCTAAGTAAAGTTCAACTATTTTGAATAAAGGTGAATAAATATTTTTTAAATATTATTTAAAATAAATGTAAATTATTAAAAAATGAACGTACCAATATGTTTTAGAAAAAAAAAAACCATACGCAGATTGAAGTAATTAATGAAAGAGTCTAGAGTTTACTTTTAATCAAAAAGTGAATAACTTGGTTTTTAGTTAAAAAATATTTAAAATTAAATTTAAATTATAAATTTTTAGAAATACTTTTTGAAATACACACACACACACATACACGCATTTGTATAGGTTTTAGCATTCTTTTGTCGAAATATATAATTGGAAGGGGGGGGGGGGAGGAGTGTGAAGGGGTGAATGTGAGTGTTACATTTATTAGTTTATAAAGGTTAAGTATATGTACCATATAATTAAGGGTTATTGTGTGTTAAATCACTACTAGAAAATTCTATTTTAGCCACGGATTTGGAAAAAATTTTGTGGCTAAATAAAATAGCTACGAATTAGCCACGAATTGTTTTTTTGGCTATGATGTTGTTTTTGTTGCAATTAGTTAAGTTTTGACCACAAAAAATGACATTTGTTGTTTATTAATGATTCTTTTAGAACAAAAATATGTATTGCTGCAAAAAAAATATGAATTCTTTCGATTGTCTTTTTTAAATTTATTTGACAATGATATTTACAAATCACAACAACGTATTTTGTTGCAAAAGAATAATTTTTTTAGGAATAACACGAAAACGCAACTAATATTGGTGTTTTTATGAAAAAAAAAAATTGCAGCCTATAGATGAAAAAATTGCAGCCTATAGATGTACTTAGGCAATGAAACTTATTATTGAAAATAATTTCAAGTAATAGGCAATAAAATATTATCGTGTCAATATATTAAAATATTTACAATGAAAAAATTCATGTCAGTTTTTTCCTTTTCTATTCTCATCTCCCTCATCTCTCACATTCCTCTTTATAATTTTCTTTTTCTTATTTATATTTTTATTTATTTATAATCAAAATATTAATTTTATTTTAAAATTATTTTTTATCTTAAATTTAATGCACATATTATGAAAAGGGAATTTTTATAGGCACTCCTTCTCTCTTTATAATTTTTGTCAATTGGCCAATTTACCATTTTAATTTTTAAATAGTAATTTAATTTGATTTATTGGATAAAAAACCCTAATAGTCTATTATTCACTTTCATACATTCGAGAACACTATTTTTCGCCATCTTCTTTTTGGCTTTGGTGACGACAACTTCAGAATTATTTTTCAATTTTTTATTTTGACTATGACCTAACAAAAAATTTTGTTCTAATATTGTTGCCTTTTGTGCAATATTTTGCTCATATTTTACATTATATTTTTCTACTTTTTTGTCTTATTAATTTTAGTTACTTGAAAACACAGGCGACTAATATTTTAAAAGACTTAACAGTGACTTTTGAGTTGGAGGAGAAAATAAAGCTTGTGAATATCAAGAGTACCCAGCAAATTTAACATATCTACTATTCTTACAACGCATCTAATAGCAATAAATGTATTTATTTCTTTTTCATACTTTTTATATTACTTCTACTTCAAGACTTTTTGTTTATTTGAAGTTAGATAATGTTGAGGAGAAATATAGTTAGCAGAGATATATAATTTGTTTCTTTTTACCTAATATCTTTTGATTTCCACCCAGCTTTTTTTTATATATATTTAACTAGTTTTCCTTTATTTCATAGTTCTATATATATTCTTTTATTTAATAGTTTCGTATATATATTAGAAGTTTCATGTATGACTTGAAAATTTTTGTTAGTAATATATATATATATATATATATATATATATTTGCATTAAGTGGGACAAAATGGGAAAATGATTAATGCTGTGTGTTTTTAACAACCCTAATGTGAAAATGATTAATAATAAAAATAAGGTTATCACTACTAGAAAAAACAGATTTAGCCATGGATTTTAGCAAAAATCTGTGGCCAAAAAAATTAGCTATGACCTTACTTAGCCGCCGATTGGCCGTGGCTAATGGCCACGAATTTGTAGCCATGGACATTAGCCACAGCCACGGTCAGGCCGATGTCAATTTGGCATCTGAATTCTGGCAAATGCTAGGCCGTGGCTAGCCCGTAGCCCTTAGCCACGACCTAATCTATTTAAAAAAAAGGGCCGTGTCATTTTATACTTTATTGCATGAATATACATCAATTGTAAATATTCTAAATCAAGTGTATAATTAAAAATATAATTTTAAACACATAGTTCTATAGCATAAATGTACATTACAAAATAAAAGATAAAATACCATCTGAAATATGAAATCTTATTTGGGTTGTAGCTTTCAAATATTTTGAAAATCCAATACATATATATATATATATATATATTCATATATCATGTTATATATTGATAAGTCCATAATTATAATTGATTTTTATATTTATTTTGTAGGACTTATCACGTTTTTGTCTCATTTAGGGCCTTATTATGCATAAGTTTGAGCTAAATCATTGTTTTGTAGGTAAGAAGGGAAAAAGACCATAAATGGCATAAAAAGTGGAATCAGAACCTGCGTATTTACGCAAACTATTTCGAGTAATAACCCAATACAAGTAATTCAGAGGAAAAATGGCTGTAAAAATACGTATGTACACAAGAAATCTTGAGTACTTACCCAAGGC
The DNA here is from genome assembly GCA_026212405.1 of Petrea volubilis. Classification (NCBI taxonomy): domain Eukaryota; kingdom Viridiplantae; phylum Streptophyta; class Magnoliopsida; order Lamiales; family Verbenaceae; genus Petrea; species Petrea volubilis. The sequence continues at coordinate 25,996,428 of CM047874.1, read as the reverse complement.
CAGCGAGTTTGAAGAAAAACAAATTTGTAAAGACTTGTTAGGCGTTTCTCTACTACTTTTGAGTCCAGATTCATGCGGAATTCAAGGGGAGATGTTTTTTTTTTTTTTCAGATCTAGATAGATGAGAACTTTTAGAGGCTTTTTGGAGATTCATCATTCTTGTTTTTCAGTTTTACTTTTTTTCTTCTGGGGTTAAATTTTCATCTTTTTTTTTGGATTTTGTGAAGAACGAAAGAAGGGAGAAATCAAGATCGACGGGAAGAACAACGGAACGAAAGGAGAAATTAAGTTCATTCTTCTCTTTTCATGAATTCTCTTCCATATTTCGTTCTTATGTTTAATCTCATTATGAACTAATTTCAATTAAGTGTGAGGATGGCGTAATTCATCGTTTTTGCTATTCTATGAAAATCCCATGAGTTTGAATTTGTTTTCGTATATTTTTTTTGTTGTGTGATTCTTGTTTAATGGTTAAATACGTGGTTAGGGTTTGATCATCCCTAATTATCGAATTTGAGAATCATGATGAGGTCGAGAGACGATTCACGATATTAGCTCTAATTAGACGAGATTAATTGGGTTAAAGTTGAATGAGAATGAATTTAACTTTGATTGAGCCTTAAGGCAGTGTTTAAAAATTCATAAAAATACTTCTAAAATTGGGATTAATTGAATAAGAATTGGTTAATCTTAGGCTTAGAGGAATTTTATGAATTAATTCCGCAATGCTCGAGAGAGATTGTGGATATATTCGTTCCTAGGCTTCACACAACCACGAAACCACTCAACTTAGGGATTGGATTAGAATAGCAAATTATGTGAATGAAACCACCTTGCACTTGTTTTTCTCGCTTTGGTTATTTGTTATTATTGTATTTCGCAAGTCGTTTTTACTAAGATAATTAGGATTTATTTAGAAAATCAAAACCACCACTCAGTTTGATAAATTTAGATAAACAACATCAGTAAATTTCACGGGCCAAATCACAATCCTTGTGGATTCGACACTTGACTCACTTTATATTAGTTGTACGACTGCGTGCACTTGCGCAAGTCCCAATAAGTTTTTGGCGCCGGTGCCGGGGATTGGCGCATTTGACTGTGATACTAGCTTGTGTGTTTAGACTAAATTTACTTCTTTTTAGTATTTATTTATTTCTTGTTATTTTTGCTGTTGAGTTTGTGTTCCTTCGTGTGTAGGTGCTCTTTGGTGTATTATCACGAGGTGTGCAAGTTCACGAGCTGAACTAGTGCCTTTGGACCTTGAGATTGAAAGAGCTAACAGAAGGAGGAACGTAGCGAGAAGAGTCAGGATAGCTCAGGAACGAATTATGGCGGACAATCAGAACGTGGGTGTTAATGGTGGCAATGATCAAAATGCAAGAACATTACGGGATTACATTGCACCCCAAGCTGAAGGAGCGAGAACGGGAATACAAAGGCCGAACATTGAGGCGAACAATTTTCGAGATCAAACTAGCCTTATTGAACATGGTGACTAATAATATGCAGTTCTATGGCCTGCCGAATGAAGACCCCCACCAACATCTAGATAACTTTCTAGAGTTGTGTGACACCATCAAGATCAACGGGGCGTCGGATGATGCAATAAGACTAAGGATTTTTCCTTTTTCTTTGAGGGATAAAGCTAAAATTTGGCTCAATTCAGTGCTTAGCGGGTCCATAACCAAGTGGGAACAACTGTCACATGCATTCCTAACAAAGTACTTCCCACCGGCCAAGACTGCTAAGCTACGTAATGATATTTTCACCTTTTCCCAAAATGGGTGGGAATCACTGTACGAGGCGTGGGAGAGGTATAAGGACCTGTTAAGGAGGTGTCCCCACCATGGACTACCTAGATGGATAGTGGTGCAAACATTTTATAACGGGTTGGGGGGCAACACTAAATGTACAATTGATGCAGCAGCTGGAGGTTCCTTGGTCACAAAGACCGTGGATGATGCCTACAACCTAATTGAGGAGATGGCGATCAACAACTACCAATGGTCGGCGGAATATACCACTCAAAAGAACCAAGGGGGTAAGTTAGAGCTCAATGCCATTGCATCACTCCAAGCTCAGGTAAGCGCTCTAACTCACAAGTTGGATTCCCTGAATGGTAATAATTTGAATGTTAGCCCTAAGCCTTGTTGTGAAGTTTGTGGTGATTTTAATCATGTTTCCACTGATTGCTCGTTTGAGAGTCCATTTCCTGTTGTTTCTAGTGAGCAGGTAAATTTTGTGGGAGCAAACATGCATGAAAATATGCAGGGGAGGCAAGCTAACAACCCATACTCCAACACATACAACCCAGGGTGGAGGAATCACCCTAATTTCTCTTGGGGTGGTCATAATATGAATAGGCCACAGCACCCACCAGGATTCCAGCAGAACTATCCCCCACTGCAAGAGAAGTGGTTTGATATTCTAATGTCAACCAAGAGGTCAAGAGTTCTAACCATGCCAAATTAAAAAATACAATAAATTATTCTGTGGCTAACAACTAGCCACAACTAGATCATGGCTAGCCGTACCTAGCTCGTGGCTAATAGTCACGCAAGATTGTGGCTAACCACTTTGGCCACGGTTTAGCCACGGGTAGACCGTGACTAATATAGATTGGTGGCCTTATTAGTCTGGTTATTTTACACTGAAATATTGTAAATTATCAATAACAATTTTACGTTGTTGATTTATTGATAAATTTTACACTGAAATATTGTAAATTATAAATTTTCAAAACTAGATAATTAACTCGTATATATAAACAATTGACAATAAATGTTAAAATGGACTGATTAGGAGTATACTTATATACTTATATGTGTAGTGTAATCCAACATATTGTGATATTATAATAAAATGGTAAATTAAATCTAAAGAAATAATTATGAAAGTTAAGTTGTATATTAACTCAATAGAACATTATAATATCGTCAAATAATTGAAACGATCATTCGTCATTCGAATTGATATTGATCAACACACAATCGTAACATTCAATTATGTATCAATTTAAAAGATTTATTTAATTAATAATAGGAAATTAGATGGGGGTTATTATTTGTTACATACAACACAACATTTAAGAAAACATATTAACACGTTTCTCTTCAAAGAACGTATTAAATTGAGCACGAATGAAATAATTAAATAGTAACATAATTGAATAGATATGGGTTAGCCACGTGGCTAAACATAAATTTTCCACGGATTAGCCATGGTCAAGCCGTAGCTAAATCTAAATAAAAAAAATATTAGCCACGGATTAGCCACAACCAGAATCCCTTTTAAAAAAAAAATAAAAAAATAAAATATGTAACATTTTAGCCACAGATTAGCCACGGAAAGGCCATGGCTAATCCGTGGCTATTCTGTGGCTAATGTTTTTCGTACTTTTTTTTATATTCATGGCTAATCCATGTCTAATAGCCATGGAAAAAATTCGTGGCTAAATTCAATTTTTCTTGTAGTGTATGCCATTGAAATTAATAAAAATTGTGTTCTAAAGATAAATGGAAAATTTAGTCAAATTTTCAATACAAAAAATAAAAATGGAGTGTCAATAACAATTCCCTTATGAAAATTAAAATATAATATAAATAATAAAAATGGTTTAGATATATATATATATATATATATATTTTATTGAGAATTTAATAAAATTTAATTTATGCTACAGAAATATTAGCTATTTAATTAGATTATATCTTTTTTTTTTCCTCACACACATCAAGTGTGCCTAATAAACTAGTATATGTGTGTGTGTGGGTGAATCTATGACAATTTTGTCGAGAATGGTTGAAAGCATACTTTGTTGAATATTTTCTAAAAGCAACCCATTACGCACTATGTTGTTTGTTTATTTTGAAAACAAGAAATATCCTGTCAATTTTTTATACCTTCATTTTTAGAATTTTATTTTGATTGTAGCATCGTTATATTGTTTCTCTCAAATCTCAATTGAATATATGCTTACTTATATATGAATGAATTCAAGAATTATTTTTTTCTTAGTTATGTAATTAGCATTTTTATTTAATTATACTTCATTGCATTTAATAGTTTAGAAGTAAATCTTTTATTAGAATATATTTTATATCCATAAATATAAAACTAAAGTAACATAATATACATCTACAGTATCAATGTTTAGGGAAGATATTGTGTCATTAATTTTTTTTAATATATCTTATCTATATTTTTATATCATGTCGTGTTGTTCTCAACATTTTCATATCTATAATAAATAAGAAGAAACCCAAATCAAATTGTTTTCGTAGTGCACAATTTGTAGACCAGTAAGAATGTTTTGGGTTGAAGAGACATCACCAATTTAATCCAACTTACAATTTTTTTTTCGCATATATTGAATATTTTTTTGGGAGAATTATTTCATAAATCTAATTTCAGAATTCCATTCAATAACTTTAGAGACAAAATTGCATAAGCATCAATGTTACCTCTAAAATTTCCATATGCAATTGATTATTTACTAATGTTGCGTTGATGCAATAAGAACGTGACGTTCTGAAAAAAGAGGGTGATTGCAAGTCACTCGCATCATACTTAATTTAATTAGTATTTAATTAAAATTGAAAACACTTTATAAAGTTCCATTGAAATATTTATATGAATTCATGTGAATAGACTAGTTAGAGAAACAATAAATGACAATGCATTTATTGACGGATTTGTTATAAATGAAATTAGTTACAGAAACTAGATTTATAGTGAATTATTCTGCCGATGAATGTGTTGGAAATGGGCTTGATAAGATGATGTTTTCAAGGGGTAATCTAGGATTGAACCATTTGGAATGGTAATCCATAGATAAAGCCCAAGGAAAATATTATCTATGTGAAAATAAAGCTGTGTAAAATATCCCACATCGGATAATATTAGCTTTGACAATGCTGGTATTTATGTGGTTAAGTGTTGTTATAGTGTAAACTAAAACAACTCAGTAGCCGGCTCCGGCCACGGCCACGAGCCACGGACCAGGTCTGGGTCCGGGTCGAGGTCGAGGTCGCGGGTGCGGGTGCGGGCTCGGGCGTTTGGGTCGAAGTGTTGTTAATTAACGCGTGTCTGTTTTAATGCTGGCTGTCTCCTCCCCCTATATAAAGCTGCCTCTTGGTTCCCTGCAAAACACACAAGATACACAGAAACACAACAAACGAAGCAAGACAAAAATAGCAAGTATACTATTTTGAGAAACTTCAGTCTTAAGAGAGTATACAGTTTTCATCTTTCAAGTGCGTGTATGTTTTGAGGTGCATACACATCATCTAGAGCTGTTTAGCTTTCGAAGTGAGGTTCAACGTAGCAGTGCGGCTAGGAAAGGACCTCTGGACTATCTTATCCTGGAAGGAGTATCGCAGGCCCATCGCACCGGTCAGTGGGACGAATATTTCTTTAAGGCAAACCGACTCAACCCGGTGATTCAGTCGTACTTGTTCAAATAAATAATGATAAGTCATCTGTACTTTCTTGTTTATTTATTTGTTTACGACATTGTTTAGTTTGCTTTTGGCTATAGTGTTCTACTGTAAAACTGTTACTGTTTTGTATTTATATTATCGAATAAATCCACCCACGAGAATATCCAGTTTTAGATATTCTGTACTATTGTTTTCTAACAATATTAAAGAAATATTCGGGGTTTATTCATTTAATATATATATAATGGCGTTGAGTTCAACTGCTGGTTCATTTGGTTTCTCAAAAATTGACTTGAGCGGTTTGCCTGAACCATTTGCTGGCCAATTCTTTAAATGTTGGCAACAACGAATGAAGATTTGGTTCATAAATGAAGGGGCTCTTGTCTGTAATTCAGACTGACAAACCCGCACCTACTGATACTGACCCAAAGACTAATAAAATCGCAATATGGACTGAGCGAGACCAAATAGGCAGAGGGATCATTTTGTCAGGTTTGTCAAATATTCTCTTCGATGTATATTGCTCAGACTCCTATACTGCGAAGTCACTTTGGGAAGCATTGGATAAGAAATACCATACTGAGGAGCAAGGGCTCGAAAAGTATTCTGTTTCTAAATTCCTGAAGTATCAAATGGTTGAAGGTAAGTCAGTGTCTGAACAAACCCATGATCTGGTTAATCTGGAAGATTTACTTGTTGACGCTGAAATGAAACTTCCAGAAAAGTTCATGGTTATGACAATTATTGAAAAATTCCCTAGATCTTGGGAAAGTTTTGGAATGTCTTTAAAACATCAAAAAGGAAACTTATCGCTTGATGATTTAATGATTGCCATAAGTATAGAAGAGGAACATAGAAATCAAACACACTCGGTACCAGTTGAATTCCAGTCAAAAGCAAATATTTTGACTATTGGAAAGAAAAACCCTAAGCTGCAAAATTTCAATCCGAATTCTTAAACTATTGATAAAGGAAAAGCCAAAGCTAAAAAGCCAAAAGCAAACAAACCATGCTGGACTTGTGGACAGGTTGGTCATTATGCCAGGGATTGTCCCAACAAGGCAGAAAAAGGAAAGACCAAACCAAAACCCTCAGGACCAGTAGTCAACATGGTTGAGGCTGGCATTGCTAGGTCTCATGAACATGTTGATGGGTATGTTTCTTTTGAACCCGAACTTTTGACTATTTATGAACCATTCGATTGGCTTATTGATACTGGAGCAAATGTGCACGTTTGTGCTGATAAGTCTGTATTTGTGTCATACCAGCCAATTGATGGACAATCCGTGAGGATGGAAAATGCAAGTGCTGCACAAGTACTTGGGATAGGATGCGTGGACCTAAGGTTTCCTTCAGGGCGCACACTATCTCTGCAACGAGTGCGTCACGTCCCTTCTGTTAGACGGAACATTATTAGTGGTTCAATTTTAGTCAAAAAGGGTTGTGAGCTTTCATTTAAGCTGAATAAAGTTGTAATTTTACATTATGGAACTTTTATTGGTAAAGGCTATTTATCTGAAGGTTTATTTAAAGTACGGATTGAATATGCTAGTGTTTCTAATTCCAATAGTTCGAATTTTTATAATTCTGTTGTTATTAATAATATAGAAAATTCCACTGTATGGCATGCACGGTTGGGTCATTTAAATTTTGATTCTATTAAAAGAATGATGAATTTAAATCTGATTCCAACGCATGACATTGGACAAAATCACAAATGTCAAGTGTGTGTAGAAGCTAAACAAGTGAGAAAATCCTATCAAACAGTTGAAAGGGACACTGAAATACTTGATTTAGTACACATAGATATTTGTGAGTTAAATGGGGTCTTAACACGAGACCGGAATCAATACTTTATCACCTTTATAGATGATTGTAGTAAATATTGTTATGTTTATTTAATGAAACATAAAGATGAAGCACTTGAAAAGTTTATCATTTTTAAGAATGAAGCTGAAAATCAAACTGACAAGAAACTTAAAAGAGTACGATCAGATAGAGGTCGTGAATATGAGTCGAACTCGTTTGTTGAATATTGCCAAAAGTTTTGTATTATTCATGAAGAGACTCCTCCATATTCACCTTCCTCGAATGGTGTAGCAGAACGTAAAAACAGAACATTTAAAGACATGATTAATAATTTGCTTTTGAATTCTGGATTGCCGAAATATATGTGGGGAGAGGCTTTGAATACGGCTTGCCATATTCTGAATAGAGTCCCTCTGAAACATAAAGAACGCACTCCATTCGAATTCTGGAAAGACAGAAAATCGAGCTTAAAATATTTCCGTGTGTGGGGATGTCTTGCAAAAGGCTTAGTCCCTGAACACAAACGGAAGAAGCTTGGTCCAAAAACTGTTGATGCAGTCTTTCTGGGCTATGTAGAAACAAGTTATGCCATGAGATTCTTAGTCATTAAGTCTGAGATTTCTGGCATAGAGGTTAACACAATAGTCGAATTACGTGATGCTACATTCTTTGAAAATGTATTCCTTTTGAAACAAGGAATACCCGAAGATGTTTCGACTTTATATTTTGCCCTTGCATCTAGTTCCATTCCCAAACATATGGAAAGGATGACAAATGGGGGAGGTAAATCCAAGTAGTTCCGGTTCTACTTTGCTGAGGCTAATGAACCTCACCGTAGTAAGCGGGCCAGGATCGCTAAAGATTTTGGAAGTGACTTTGTCACTTACAATATCGAGGATGATCCTGTGACTTTCAAAGATGCTATGGCTTCTTTAGAGGCTAAACATTGGAAAGTAGCTATCAAAAGTGAAATTGACTCCATTGTCTCCAACGGGACATGGGAACTAGTCGATTTACCGTCGGAATGTACTACGATTGGATATGAATGGATCTTTAAGAAGAAATTGAAAGCTAATGGTACTATTGATAAGTATAAAGCTAGATTGGTTGCTAAAGGGTTTAGGCAAAAAGAGGGAATTGACTACTTTGATACGTATTCCCCTGTAGCTCGATTAACTACAATCCGCGTGCTGATTGCACTGGCATCCATATATAACTTCTCTATTCATCAGATGGATGTGAAAACAGTCTTCCTATATGGTGATCTAGAGGAAGAGATATATAAGGAACAACCAGAGGGATTTGTAGCTGTCGGGAATGAAAACAAAGTTTGTAAGCTTGCCAAATCTCTTTATGGGTTGAAACAAGCGCCTAAACAATGGCATGAAAAGTTCGATAAAACTATATTGAACTTTGGCTTTATTGTAAATGATAATGATAAGTGTGTCTACTGCAAAATAAATGGTGATTCATGTATCGTTTTGTGCCTGTATGTGAATGATATATTATTAATAGGGTCAAATCTTGAGATTATTAATGGGACGAAAGAATTTTTGAAAAGTAAGTTTGAAATGAAGGACATGAGTGAAGCTAGTGTGATTCTAGGACTCAAGTTGATTCGGTCAACTGAGGGTATAACGATTTCTCAATCTCATTATGTTGATAAGATAATTAAGAAGTTTGGTTATACTAACAGTAGAATCCTGAAAACGCCCTATCATCCTTCTGTGACTCTTTTCAAGAATAAGTCTGGTACTCCAGTGTCTCAATTAAGATATTCTTAAGTGATTGGAAGCTTGCAATAGTTAGCTAATGGTACGAGACCAAATATTTCATTTGCGGTCTCTAAGTTGGCTAGATATATGAGCTGTCCTGATCGTACTCATTGGGAGGCTTTGGATAGGGTAATGAGGTACCTTAAAGGTACAAGTTCCCTTGGATTGCATTACGGAAAATTCCCTGAAGTTCTTGAAGGTTTTAGTGATGCAAGTTGGATTGTCCAAAACTCCGGGAGTAATGGATGTACAGGGTATGTATTTACTCTGGGTGGAGGTGCTGTCTCCTGGAAGTCTGCAAAACAGACAATCATAACTCGATCTACATTTGAGGCTGAGTTATGTGCTTTAGATACTACTGGAACTGAGGCTGAGTGGCTGCATGGGTTGATGTGTGGGTTACCCATGGTTGGTAAACCTGTCCCTGCCATTGTCTTGCATTGTAATAATCAAACCACAATTGCAAAAATACGGAGTTTCAAGTATAATCAAAAGACTAAGAGACACATCCGAATTAGAATCAAGTCTATAAGGGAGATAGTGTCGGAAAGAATAGTAGCCATTGATTTTGTTGGTACCAAAGACAATGTGGCTGATTCTTTAACGAAAGAACTTGAGTTTAACTCATTCCAAAAAGCCAGGTTGAGGATGGGACTTGTAACCCATTGAGTTTACACCGACAATAGCAACCCAACTTACCAAGTGGAGATCCCACAAGGAAGGTTCAATGTGGTATAAACAAGCAGTCGGGTGTAAACGTGAGCACCTAAATTTAGATTGGTACTATGTACCTGAAGTCTATCCTCTGGTATGCCTGGGAGGTGCTGTATTACTGCTAGTATAGTAAGAGCCCTGCTCTGAATGGGTTCGAGGTCTTAAGTGACGAGATGTGAGCAGTACATCTTCGGAGAAGCCCAGCTAATGAATATTATCGTGTGGCCGCGATTAGAGGAGACGGGTTACTCCTTGAAAAATATTCATGAAACAGGATCAGGACACATGGCCATTAACGTATCACCCCTGAAAATTGCTAAGCTCGATGTAATGTGTTGTTTCCAATAGACGTCATTACAATCAAGGTTCAAATTCAGGGCATATGTCCATTTGTTCCTGTGATGACATAAGTTGGTTAACTAGATAGTGGTTCAAACCAGAAGGTACCATTATTGAAAGCACATTACAAGTATGCAACCAGGACTTTATGCTATGGATTGGGGGGGATTGTTGGAAATGAACTTGATAAGATGATGTTTTCAAAGGGTAATCTAGGATTGAACCATTTGGAATGGTAATCCACAGATAAAGCCAAAGGAAAATATTATCTATGTGAAAATAAAGCTGTGTAAAATATCCCACATCGGATATATTAGCCTTAACAATGCTGGTATTTATGTGGTTAAGTGTTGTTATAGTGTAAACTAAAACAACTAAGTACCGCATATGGGCAAACCCCATACGCGTGTGCCGCCCACCCGACTCGACCTGGCTCCGGCTCCGACTCCGATCACGGCTACGAGCCACGAGCCACGAGCCACGGACCATGGACCACGGACCAGGACCAGGTCTAGGTCCAGGTCGCGGGTGCGGGTGCGGGTGCGGGTGTGGGCTCGGGCGTTTGGGCGAATTGTCTCGGTCTCGGGCTTAATTTTTACTAAATTACCCTTGGTGTAACGGTTTTATTTAAAAATCTGAATTTTGAATTCCGTTACCATATTTAATGAACGTGGTTTGAAACCACCAGACACGTTACCTGGTCAAACAACACGTTTTCGAATGTTGTCTGTTTTTGAGTCCAGGTACATGGCGTGTCCGTTGGCATCCAAACGGTTTTAACTTTGCATTAATGTGCCAGACTTTAATGCTGGCTGTCTCCTCCCCCTATATAAAGCTGCCTCCTGGTTCCCTGCAAAACACACAAGATACACAGAAACACAACAAACGAAGCAAGACAAAAATAGCAAGTATACTATTTTGAGAAACTTCAGTCTTAAGAGAGTATACAGTTTTTATCTTTCGAGTGTGTGTGTGTTTTGAGATGCATACACATCATCTAGAGCTGTTTAGCTTTCGAAGTGAGGTTCAACGTAGCAGTACAGCTTGGAAAGGACCTCTGGACTATCTTATCCTGGAAGGAGTATCGCAGGCCCATCGCACCGATCAGTGGGGCGAATATTTCTTTAAGGCAAACCGGCTCAACCTGGTGATTCAGTCGTACTTGTTCAAATAAATACTGATAAGTCATATGTACTTTCTTGTTTATTTATTTGTTTATGGCATTGTTTAGTTTGCTTTTGACTTTAGTGTTCTACTGTAAAACTGTTATTGCTTTATATTTATATTATCGAATAAATCCACCCACGAGAATATCCAGTTTTAGATATTCTGTACTATTGTTTTCTAACAGAATGGATGCATTCTTATAGTGATTTTGAATTTTTTTTTTTGTATATAAATTGTTCATAAATTAACACCAAAAGTAGTAGTAAACCTCAAGGTTCTTGCTTTTCGGGTTCATCGCCCATTCATGTGCGATAGGACCGTCCAACTTCGAGTTCTAAATTTCACTTCTAACTAAGCGATTTAGGTGGCCGTGATAGTTAGGCCATGCCAATGGTTTCATACTTAACAACTCTTAATTATCATCCCGAGAAAAGCAAACATTCAGTTTTGGCTCTTAAAATATCAAGTTTAGAAAGTATATTATACTCAGATTTGAATTAAAAAATTGTGCGTTAATTAAAAAATGTCCGAATTATGAATTAATTAATACTTGTCTCAATAAATTATAAATTAAACATAATAAAATAAAACGTAGAAAGAAAACTACCTATTTGTTTAATTGTGTGACACTTTGACTAGTATAATAATAAAAGTGGCCATTTTGTATTGTTTCAATGATATTTTTTTGGGCGAATTGTATTGACAATCCTTGAGGTTTGGTCAATTTACGAGAAACCCCCTATTTTTTCAAAAATTACCCAAAACTCTTGTGGTTATACCCATATTAAAACTAGCACCTAGCCTTAGGTTGACTTATTTTAATTTTCAAAAATACATCTTCCCCTTTTTTTGAGCGATTTACATTGACCACCTTTGAGGTTAGATTAATTTACGAGAAGCCCCCTGTAGCTTCAAAAATTAACAAAAACCTCCAAAGCTTATACCCATATTACAACTAGCACATACTAATAAGTATGTTAATTCGAGCATTGATATGTTATATTTCATAACTTCGACAATAAATATGACATAAGATATTCTTTAGGGTATAGAGTGCAACTAACCATTTATTTTAATTATGTGCTATGTTGTAAATTTATACTAAATATACGTAATATGTGCTAAATTTATATTTGAGAAAAATATAATTGTATATGTTGCATATATCCATAATGTGAAATAAGAAATATAAACATTGATTGAAATAAAAAATTAAAATTAAGTAACGCACTCGAAAACTTTATTTATAATTCAATAGAGATAAAATTTGGTCTGCTTGAGGACTCTAACTCATTTCTCTTTAACTTTACTCTGTATTGGCGGTAATATGTCATACTTGATGTGTTGGTAGATACTTTTAATGCATTAAATTTAGAATATTTATTTGAATAAATATCACTTTTTTTTTTCAAATCTATTACATGAAAATTTTATGATAACAATATCACATAAAGGAAAAAAAAAAGAATTAATATTGTTGATAAATTAACCTAAGTAGGTGCTAGTTGTAATATGAGTATAACTTCAGAAAATTTTTGGTAATTTTTGAAACTACAGGAGTTTTCTAGTAAATTAGCCTAATCTCAGAGTGGTCAGTGTAAATCACCCAAAAGAGGAAAATGGGTATTTTCGAAAATTGAAATAAGTCAACCTAAAACAATGTGCTAGTTGTAATATGGGTATAATTTCAGGAAATTTTTGATAATTTTTGAAAAAATAGGGAGTTTCTCATAAATTAGCCTAACCTAAAGGGTGAACAGTATAATTCGCCCTATATTTTTTAAAGAATTGACAAACTAGTTTGTTCTCCTTTAAAACTCACAACAATATCTTAAACTTATGCTTGAAAGTTGGTCGTTCTTGCTACAATTGAAAAATAAAAAGAAACTAAAAAAAATGAGTAAATTGATAACAATATAACGTATGACACTAGCAAAGATGTCATTAATTATTTATATTTAGTGGCACTAATTATCTATATTCAGTTATACAAAAAATTATTTTACCACAAAATTAGTTTGTAAAATATCAATATGGACAATATAGTATCTATGAGTTGTTATTATTGATAATTATTATGATACCTATAGCGACAATGAAAATTTTGTCAGAAATCATAGTGATAATTTCTTCCACCAAGTTGTCGCAATGCAGGTATCATGATTTGTCAAAGGTGATAACTAAAATATGAACTACTGTCACAATTGAGTCACATTGTGATAAAATAAAAGTTGTTTTTACTAAATAAATTTAATTAGTGACAAAATAAAAGATATCATTTAATATAATTATTAGTGACAACTTTTATATTATTTTTTTTATATTTTATTACTGATATTATGTTTTCTTGTAGTGAGAATTTTCTAAACCTTCTTAAATTTTCCATTAAATATTGACAAATATTTGAAAGATTCTTTAAAATATAAAACCGCTTAGTTAATGCTTGAGAAACAAAGACAACCTTTTATCAATAAATAAGTAAATAAAGCCTTCTTGTTTATGGTTGAGAAACGAACTTCTTTTTTGCTTTTATTTTCCCCGCAAAAAGACTAATTTGGATGTACCCTAACCTAGGTCACGTAGTTTTTATAGGGATAAATATTTTTTACCCTCCAAACTTTTCATGTTTTTGGACTTTACAATATGAACTTTTTTTTTTTTTTTTTCCGTTTTCCATATAAACTTTGTATTTTTTTTTATATATTACCATCTAAGAACATTTTTCGGCGGAATGTTCTGCCGGAATTCTATCACATGCATGTCACATGACTTTAAGTAAGGACAAATGTGTCATTTTATATGGGAATAAATACTTTAAACCATCCGATCTTTTTGCGTTTTGGGACTTTACCATGTAAACTTTTTTTTTTTTGGCCATTTGTCATCTGAACTTTGTGTGTTTACATATTACCATCTAAGAGCATTCACATATAGTCGTGTGACTATAACCAACTGAAATGATGCATTTGCCCTTAGCTCCATCGGAAAATGTAATGTGTAGAAAAATACAAAGCTCAGATGGCAACGACAAAAAAAAAAGGTTTATACGGTAAAGTTCCAAAACACGAATAGGTTGGAGGGTAACTACTATTTATCCCGTTTTTTATTATTCCAATCATTTTCATGCTCGGTATTCAAATTGACGAATTGAGTATTTAGTTCTCGCTTTAAGACGACTTAAAATATCTTAATTTGTGCATTAAGTTTTACTAATCAATAACATATATTTTAGGCGTACTACTAAAAACAAAGATAAAGTTTGATTTTAACTGAATAAATACATTCTTGCAACTATTGTTCTTTTAACCTGTTGAGAAAAGTTATACACATCCTAATTAAATATTGTATAAATAAACATTTATTGATGTAATCTCTCCCTCTCTCTCTCTCTCTCTATATATATATATAATATAAATTCATAAATCTCGAGGCTATCCAAGTAAGTGCATGCGTAGATAGCCTCATTTAACTTCATGCAATTATTTTTCATATGAATTTAAATAAGCACTTTGTTATCCATGTTTCTACAAAAGAACACTTATCCAGTATTTAAAATAAAATGCTAAATAATTAAAATTATCCCGCGTAATCCTACATAAAGTTTTGAAAAACGTTCTACCTTGATTATACCAAATTTAATATTTAAATTGAACATATTATGCTATTAAATATTTTTTAAATATACTTATTTATTGATTTATACACGCACTGTTGAAATGCTAGTTAGTATTAAATAATTCTAATTGTTAATTAGTAAATACGTATACATGAGAACAATAAGTTAGCTTTTATTTAAAGGCACCCATAAAACTAGTTTTTTGGGTATAAATTATACATTTTTATGAAAATATTTAAATTGTAAAAATAATTGACTAATTTAGGCAATCACATTTAATTATCAATAACATAATTCAAGTATAGCATTTAATAAAATTATTTTATCTGTATTCTCTCTTTGGATGTATGTTACATTAAATATATATAATTTAGTATTACATTTTTTATTAAACATTTTAAATTATTTTCATACTCAATATTTTTTATTTTTTATAATCGCTATCATGCACTCATATTCACTCATGCACTCACTTTATCTGAGCTAGCCCTTGAAATCTATATATATATATATATATCTATAGTGATACATCTTCAACTAGGAAAACTTATTTTGAGACGGTGCTTGATGTCTCAAAATCATTTTACCTACGTTCAATAGAAAAAAGAAATAGAAATGGGAGGGGGCGGGGGGGGGGGGGGGGGGGGGGGGGGGGGGGACAGAGAGAGAGATCGCTTTACCCACTCCAAGTTATCTTTACACAATACTTAGGTGTGCTAACATCAAGAGGCTTCGGGCTGCGCAAATGATTGTAAAATCATATATACTCGTGCAACTCTCTCTCTCTCTCTCTCTACCTTAGGATAATCTGAAAGCAAGCTGCAATAATGCTTGCCTTTGTGGTTGATCATGTGCTGAATTACTAATTACTTGGAGTGATGCGCAAAAGGTTCATCACTTTGTTTGCGAATCCCAACTTTTGCCTTTCCAATATAGTACAGGATTTTTTCGTTTTTTTTTTCCTCTTACGTTTCAAATTTAGTCTCA
Source organism: Petrea volubilis (assembly GCA_026212405.1). NCBI lineage: Eukaryota > Viridiplantae > Streptophyta > Magnoliopsida > Lamiales > Verbenaceae > Petrea > Petrea volubilis. The sequence goes on along the minus strand of CM047874.1, from coordinate 25,980,577 downwards.
AAGGCTTATTTGAAAAAAATTATCAAATATTTTAGAAACTTATATAATATTGGATCTTATTTAAAAATAAGTTATTAAAATATTTGGGTAATTATGATGGTGTATAACTTATAAGATGTTAGTAATGACAAAGCTGTAATTAATTTAGTTGAAAACAAGGAGCTTGGTAGAATCTTAAAAAATAAATTAGCACTTTTTTACTTTTTGAAAAAGACTTTATAAACTCGTAAACATCTTATAAGCTCATTTCCCTAAACTTTTTGCCAAACACTCGATTACATCTTATAAGTTTCCAAACATCTTATAAGATGTTGTACATAGCTTATAAGTTTAGCCAAACACCCTCTTAATTTCTCCACTTATGATTAGCATTTTGATAGTAAAATCATAGCAGACCACACATGATTATTGAGACAATTTTAATTATTGTATATGTAAATTATGGAAAACTTTTTTTTTCTCCCCTTCAAATTCAAAAATATCTATATTATAATTCAATTTTTTTTAAATCAATATAACAAACGACAAGACTATAATCATCAAAAATTAATTTTAATAAATAGGTTTTTTACATGGGGATAAGCACACGTCCAAAAAAAGGGTTAAAAATCAATGATTGAGTTTTTTGATTTGGAAAATTGATAAAATGGATTTATTCTTGAATTTTTTAAATTTTAAAAATAATTTTAAGGGTATTTTATTAATTTTCCTTAATATTTACGCTATAATTGATTTTTCCTTTTTTTTTTATTTGTTTTTGTTTTGATAATTGCTATAATTGATCATTGATCTTTGATTTTTGACAGTATGAATTTTTCATTTATTTTCTTTTTCTTTTGAACCCGAAAAAATTATGATTATACAAACTCTTTAATTCAAATCCCCATCCATCTTATTATAACATCAGAGCCACGGAAAGCTACCTCAAACTCCATCCTCCGGGACTTTATCATGAATTTGGATTTCCTGTTTTATACATATATATATATATATATATATATTATAATATATTTTATTTCATTCATTAATGCATGTTACTAATATGCGCCATGTACACTAACAAGTGATTAAAATTAGGATAGAAATTGCAGTTCATTTTTCATCTTATACTACAAGAATGCAGCTCCTTAAGTGACGAACCAATACTACAAGAAAACAGGTAAAAACAACCGAAATTTTCCTACAGAAAATCTACGGAAAAATCCCTTGCAAATACCAACGGAAAGCCTACAAAAGTTGGTAACATGAAATTCCATTGGTAATCCGTTGGTAAATTTGCCGTGAACATGGCGGGAGAAATAGCGTCATTTTTACCAAGGGATTACCGAGGCAATTTTCCCTAGGTAATCGTATTCAAAATTTACCAAGGGATTGCCAAGGGATTTTTCACTTGGTAATCTCCTTTAATAAATTTCCCGAGGGAAAACCAAGGGAATTTTTCGTGGGTAATCGCGTTCAAAATTTTCCGAGGGATTCCCAATGGATTTTTTCCTTGGTAATTTCCTTTGATTTGTTAGCGAGGGGAAATTGAGGGAATATTCCCTTGGTAATCTCGTTCAAAATTTACCAAGAGATTACCAAGGGAATTTTTCCGTGGTAATCTCCTTTAATAAATTTCCCGAAGGAAAACCAAGGGAATATTCCCTTGGTAATCTTTCAAAATTTACCAAGGGATTCCCAAGGGATTTTTCCCTTGATAATCGCTTTAATAAATTTTCTGAGGGAAAACCAAGGGAATTTTCCCTTGGTAATCGCGTTCAAAATTTTTCGAGAGATTCCCAACGGATTTTTCCCTTGGTAATTTTCTTAAAAAATTTAGCAAGGGAAAATCGAGGAAATATTCCCTTGGTAATCTCGTTCAAAATTTACCAAGGGAATTCCAAGGGAATTTTTCCTTGATAATCTCCTTTAATAAATTTTTCGAGGGAACACCAAAGGAATATTTCCTGGGTAATCTCATTCAAAATTTACCAAAGGATTACCGAGGGATTTTTCCCTTGGTAATATTGTTCAACAATTTTTTTTTGAATTGATTTTTTTTATGATTTTGTAATGATGAAAACGTATTTTTTACATACTTCTAATATTTTCTTTTTACTCTCATTACTCCCTCTATCTCCCTCTCTTAAATGATGAATACGTATTTTGTATTACTCCTAAAATTTCTTTTTGAACACTATATAGGATTTAATTATATGAATCTACTGTTAAATATTATTCTAGCCATTGTAAAAGTTTTGAATTTATGTATAATCCAAATATAATTTTAATTTTTAAAAATTATTTTTTTGCAAAATTCTATATGTAAATTAACACATATACTTATTAATATTATAATTTATACTATCTTTATAATTTATTAATATTATAATTTATACAGATCTTTATTATAATTAATTTCTCTCTCTCCTCTCATTACTCATATTTAATCTCCCTCTTCTCGATTGAATTAAGAGAATATTTTTATCAATTCAAAAAATAATATTAAATAAATTAAATTTAATAGAAATTAAAATATTTGAATATTATTTGTAATTATTAAAAAAAATAGATTAATGAGTTGGTCTTGAAATTAGTTTAGTGGCAAAGCATTATATTTCCATCCAAGAGGTCATAGGTTCAATGTATTATCAAAATAAATGGAATTGTGTGTCTTTATAACAAATTTGTCCTGGAAAATTCATGTATCATCAAAATAAATCTAAAAATACAAATAAATTAAACTTTTAAAAGATGTATGAACAATTACTTTTTTAAAATTACTTTTTTGCTTAATTCTATATGTAAATACATATGTAGATGGTACATTTGTTATTTAAAACAATATAAATAATGTTTACAAATGTAGAATATATATTTGATATTTAAAACAATATAAATAATATTTTATAAATAATATATTAAAAAATTAAAATAAGTTAACAAAATAAGAATATGTAATAAGTATAAAACAAAATAATATATTAATAAATTAAAATAAGAATAATCAAACAAATATATAAGAAGTATAAAACAAAACAAAACAAAACATTTCACAAGTTCTTGCAATAGCTTGATGGTTGAGGGCTTGACAAACAAGCTTGAGGTTATGAGTTCAAATCCTATTAGTTGTAAAAATTTGCAAATTATGGGGGCATTATTCTAGTGATGATGACGGCTATGGGGGCCCCCCAAGTGGTGACAATATCGACAGTTGGTTAGAAAACTATCTAGCAAAATTCCCTAGGTTTTTCGTAGGTAAGACAGGTGCTTTTTTTGTTGATTTTCCGTAGGTAATCTGTAGGTGAATTCCGTTGGTTTTCTGTGGGTAATCCGTTGGCGAATCATGATCGAAGTTTCCATTGGTTTTCCATTGGTAATTCCCTAGCAAAAACTTATCGACGACACTTTTTATGAGGGAATCCATCCCGTAGGTTTTCCGTTGGAAAACATAAATTCCGTAGATTTTTGGCTTTTTTTTGTAGTGCAACATATTATAAATTTAGTTTTTATGAATCATTTCATCTATATCTTATCGCCAATTTTTTCTTTAGTTACGTTTACATTGAATTTTGTAAGTACTAATTCATCACAAATTTTTTAAATTTGTGAAATAATATCTCCTTTATAAATTTTTCATTAGTGAAATGAATGTTTTTTTGGTGTCATAATCTTTTTTTTTTCAATTGCCTACTAGTATACATAATATGTATTGATAAATGTGAAAAAAAATAATTATATGGAGCCGTAAAAAATCCGGACTGAGGCTTCCCAACAAAATCTCTGAGAGCACTACTAGAAAAAATACAATTAGCTACGGATTTTAGCCACGGATTTGGCAAAAAATCCGTGGCCACGGAGATCAGCCACGGATTGGCCACGGATTAGCCACGAATTTTTTCCGTGGCTAAAAGTGGCGTGGCTAACCTTAGCCACGGCCATTTAGCCACGGATTGGCCACGGCCTGGCCGTGGCTAATAGCCACTGTCAAACCGTGGCCAAATTTGGCCACTTTTTTTTGGACATGCCTGGCCGTGGCTAAGGGCCACGGATTAGCCGTGGCCAGGCCGTGGCTAATAGCCACGGATTAGCCACGGTCTGGCCGTGGCTAATCCGTGGCCACTGGAAAAAAAAAAGCTAATCAAACCAAACCCGAAACCCTACCCGCGCCCCAACCCAAACCCGGGCTCGCGCTCGAACCTGTACCCGCGTCCTCCAAGCGTTTTTTTTTTTTTTTTTTTTTTTTTGCGCTCAAGGAGATTCGAACACGGGACGTCAATGTTGTAGTTGGAGCATGAAACCGTTGCGCCAAAGGAATTCTTTGGTTATTTATTCCTTTTTATTATACTTAAACTATATTTTTATAATATTTTAAACTTAAATTATCTAATAAATTTCATTAGTTTTATCAATTTTTGTTATTTAATTTTAGTAATTTTTATAAATTATTAACCAATTATTTTTTTTAAATTAAAGATATTTACCTTCGACTTTATCGTTCATTATTCAGTTTTTCTTTTTATGACAAATATTTAATAAATTAATATATCAAAAACAAAAATTATAACAAAAATCTATTTATACAATTTATATTTAGATAATAGCAACTTTAATTCGTGATCATTTGCCAATATCTTCGTATATGTGTGGTATTATATATATATATATGTCAAATATACATATCATATATTTATATATATATATGTATCTATTTTAAATATGTCCAAGTATATATGTATCAATATATATATATATATATATATAAATGTCCAAGTATATATATATATATGTCCAAGTATATATAGATAATTTAAATTTAGATAATTAAAATATCAATAACAAAAATTTATCCGTGGCTAATTTTTTTTTTTAATTTTTTTGATTTTTTGCAGCACATATAAATTTATATATATATATATATTGATACATATATAAATTTATATTGATATATATATATATATATATGTGTATATATACATGAATCAATATATGTGTATATATATGTCCAAGTATATATATCATGTATACATATATCAATATATATATGTCAATGTGTATCTTACATATATTAATATATTATATGTACATTCTAATCCTCTATATATAGTCTATATGATATAACTATATATCTATATATAACATATCTAATATATGTTATAAATGTAGAGTGCATATATATATCGATCAAATATATATATATATATATCTAATCATATGTACTATATATGTTCAATCATCTGTATGAAATAAACATATATTAGTGTATTATATATCTAATATATGTTATATATGTACTTATATAGCTAATATATATACATCTAATTAGACATAAATACATATATATATGAGTATATCTAATCTTATACGTATGTAACATATCCAATCATTTATTATATATATCAATATACATAATATACATATATTACTTACGTATTGCAAAAATTAATTAGTAAACAAAAAATTAAAGTGGTGTAGTGGTTTGATGCTCTAATTTCAACTAACAGGTCAAGAGTTCAAAAAATATCCGGTGCAAACAAAAAAAAAAAAAAAATTTGCCCAGGAATTTTTAGCCACGGTCTGGCCATGGCTAACTCGTGGCTGTTAGCCACGGCCAGGCCGTGGCTAAATTAGCCACGGTCTGGCCGTGGCTAATCCGTGGCTAAATTAGCCACGGTCTGGCCGTGGCTAATCCGTGGCTATTAGCCACGGCTTAGCTGTGGCTAAATTAGCCACGGTCTGGCCGTGGCTAATCCGTGGCTAAAAATATGCGCCAAATTTCCCTCTAATTTTAGCCACCAAAAATAGCCACGGATTGGCCGTGGCTAATTCGTGACTAAGTTTTTTTTTTTTATTTTATTTAAATCCGTGGCTAAAATCCGTGGCTATTTACAGTTTTTCTAATAGTGGAGGTACGGCCCAACATTAATAATATACATTAATTGTAGCAAATCCAGTAATCCTTTAAGCCTTTATCACGACTTTGTAACGATTTTCTTAGTAATATGAGCTAGATACCTTCGATAATATCAATTAGTAGATAAAAACTTTATTGGGTTTTGTATTTCTTAAGAATAGAGACATGACCTTTATAGCGGAATTAGTATCCCGAGTAAAAGCTTATATAGAAATGATCGTAAATTTATGATTCAGAAACATTACATATGTCTCTGAAATGAACTTTTAACAGTTCAATAAATAATATTTTAGATATATTATTTTAATTATAAAGTAATGATAAATGATAATCAATAGTATTATATTATTTCACAGTTCACAAAATAGCGCTCTTTCTCTAATGGCAAAAACCATCATAAATTCAACAAAATCCGTCATAAAGTAAAATCATGTGATGAATTTCATCTGTTACAGATATGTTAGTATATCCTTTGTTACTAATCAATTATATTTTAACTTTTTGCATTAATTTATTAAAATTCCTTCACAAATACCTTTATTTATGATGAAATTCTATACATCTCAAGATTTTTATTAGTGAAGAGGTGTTTTTTTGGTAGTGTTTTTTTTTAAAATAAAAAATTAAAGAAAAAGATTACATGAGACAACATTTAATATTCTAAGAACAAAATATCGAATGATATAATCTGATTTAGTCTATTTTGCTTATTTCAAATTAGATTTAACCATTAAGTCCTAAATTATATTGTCTTTACAAAAAAAAAAAAACTAAGTTTCCTCATTCACATTTATAAAATTGTTTAACTACTATAAACATATGATAAAGAAACAAGATCTCGATCCACATTAATCCTTCTCATGCTTGATACAGAATAGCAGTAGATTATAACTAGGTAAATGCAAATTTAGAACAATTAATCTCCAATGACAATAATAAATATCTTTTGAACTATCATAAAGTTTCATGGCACCACATCAAATTCAAGGAAAAAAAAAAGTTTCAAGGCTTTTTTTTTTTTTTATTCTTATCTTTATTTATTTATTTTTACCTTAAACTTAGAACATTCACACTTGATTAGGACCAACTTGGGATGTGATCCCATTTCTACGTGACCCAATGGAGGCCTTTCACTTCTTAGTTCTTTTAGTCTCCCAAAAATAAAAATAAAAAAAAAATAAAAAGACCTAAAACTAAATGCTTCCTGGTCCAAGACATTCCACCTATATATACAGCGTTGTTCTTGCCTAGCTAACGCCCTACTGAACCGAACCCTCATATCTCTACAAATAACACACACACACACACACACACACACACACACACATAAATCAACATTATGTTTTCTTTTGCATAAGCTCCCCATTTCAATATTTTCTTTTACCTAATTCACCTTATTCATGGATTTCTCTAATATTCGTGAGGACACAAAGTGGTGGATGTTTACCCTACTAGCTATTCTTGAAATCTCTTCATGTGATATTACTTTGGTGTTACTATATATATTTATTGTTTTTTTGAGTTGTGGGCTTATCAACTGGGCTTTTTCTAAGGGTGGGCCTGCTTGGAAAAACGGCAGCCAATAAATGGGCCTAGTACCAATCCTTGGGCACAATGGGCTTCCCATTGTCGGCAGCTGACTCAGCTTGAGCCGTGGCTTGGCCCACCGGGCTCTTGGCGCGAGTGAGCTCATGGCTTTCAGCCTGGGCTCCACTACTGTTGTAGTGACTTGTGTCGACACGCATGTTGCATGTGATATCTTAATCTCCCCTCATTTCGCTGGCCGACCCATCAAAGAGTCGGCTAAGCAGCTCATGTTCAATTGGGCCATCGGGTTTGCCCCCGATGGACCCCACTTGTGCATGTTGCGAAGAATTGCCTCGACACACCTTTTCGCACCCAAGTGCATATTAGCGTATGAAGGGGTTCGTGAGCTAGAATGCATGGCCATGTTGGGTGATATAGCCAAGGAACAATCCCTAAAGGGGTATGCGCAACTCCGGAAGCATCTCCAAGCCACTTCTTTGAACATAATCATGGAGATTGTATTTGGGAAAAGGTACTAACACCACAAAGCACAATGATGAAGCAAAAGAGTTGAATCAATTAGTAAGAGAAGGGTTTGAGCTCTTGGGAGCTTTCAATTGGTCCGATCATCTTCCATGGTTGAAGTATTTTTATGATCCTTCGCATATTCAAGAACTATGTGCAGTTCTAGTGCCACGAGTCAAAACACTTGTTAAGAATATTATTGAGGAACATCATCAGAAAGATTCTTACAAATCACATGATAAGTATGATTTTGTTGATGTTTTGCTCTCACTTAACGGTGAAGAGAAGCTTGATAAGGATGATATGGCTGCCATCTTGTGGGTTAGTATGACATTAATTTCTCTTGTTAATTAGTTGCGTTACAAATTATCATAAGAAAAATAACAAATTGAACTGTTGGTATAGAATTACATCAATTATAAGAAAAAAATAACAATTTTTTAATACAACTGTTGCCATAATTAAACTTAATTACGGATTAAATTTAATTTTTCTGCTACTAAATTTATATACATATTGACAATATGTATCGTGCAGTAAAGACGATATAAAATCATATTCTAATTTAATATCTAGTTATTAATTGAAAATAGAAATGTAAATGAATTGAGTGGAGTTGAACAAAGTATAGTTCAAACTTGGTTTAAATTTCATATTGACTGTGAAATCTTGTTTGAACTTGGTTTGATTACCAAATGCGATGATGTCAAATGAGCTTTAATCGAGGTGAGTTCAAGTAATTTGATATTTTTACATATATGTTATCATATTTCAACTAATTGAGTCAAGATCAAATCGAGTTTCAAATTTTATCGAAAGAAAAAAAATGTATTCAAGCATGGTTTGTCAAGTATAATGAATCGAACTCGAACAAACTTTTTATGATCGATCTCAAGTTGAGTCCCGAATAGTTAGATTACTTTTTCATCACTAATTGAAATCATTATTTATCACTATCAACATTGTAAAATTAAGTACTTATAATTCATAGCATGCCAATTATCATAGATTCTTTCTGCCCGTATTTTTGCTTGCACAGCCATGTTAGGCCGTGTTTCTATAATTTGATCGGACAGTTAAATTCATAATTTTATGTATTTTTTAATTATTTTTTATTTATAAATAATTAATTAATAACTTTTCATTCTTTTTGTTTTTTGCTTATTACACAGGAAATTATATTTCGGGGCACAAACACATCACTGCTCACTGAATGGATCATAGCAAAACTAATCCTAAACCCTCAAATGCAATCCAACCTCCACGCTGATCTGCAAACCGCTGCCGCCACCAAATCATACTACCTGAACGCCGTGGTGAAGGAGGCGCTCCGCCGCCACCCACCGGGGCCACTCTTCTCGTGGGCCCACCTCTTGACTTCCAACGTCCCCCTCGACTACGGCATGATCATCCACCACGGCGATGGTGAAAATCTGGGACGAGCCCTTCATTTTCCGACCGGAGAGGTTCCTTGTGGCGTCCGGCGAAAGAGGCAGTGATGTTGACATCAAGGGCGGCGACATGAGGCTAGCCCCGTTCTGCGCCGGCCTATAATTATTCCATAGATTTAAGCAATGACAATACAAAATCTACTATCACTATATGTATATATATGTGACAATATTGATATTGTAACTTAATTTCTTTTTTTGTATATACACACACACATATATATATATATATGAGAAATTTATATGAACCTTAACTTGAGCAGGGGTATAGATCACCAGGCTGACCATTTACAAGGAAAGCATCAAAAACATTGGGATTGCCTCCATTTGCAAGAAATTCGTCCATTACCTCCTGAATATCAGCATTCCACCATTCTCCTATTTTTGCAATCAATATTGATGCATCAGATATAATTAAGTAACCAAAAAAGTATGTATAACATTAGTATCCAAAAAAATTAAATGATAATATTAAAATTACCATAGATGACATATATATATATATTTAATTGACAATATTTTTATTTTTTTCATTAATGTTTCTAATTATTAAATTTAATTCTCACATGTCATTAAATCTTTAAGAATTATAAAATTTGAACAACACGAAAAATTAATATTAGTTATAAAATATAAAAAAAATGACTGTATAAAAATTGTCACCAATGATTATATTAAGTGACAATACCTTCCGTCTTGCCGTTGATTAAATCTATTTCGTGACAACACTTTTTATTTTGTTCGATGTTACAATCTTAGTCTGATTTCACTGAAATTCAGTGAACAATAATGAACGTGGCACTCAAAGTTGGTGACACATCCACATTCAACGTTCGGATTGCTTCAAAAGTTAGTGCCATGTCAATAGAATTGGCTGGACTTCGACGAATTAATTAAGTTCATTCGAGTTGTAATTTCTTTAAACATGATGAAATTGTGACAAAAAACCCCAAGCTTTACATATAGGAACTAACTAGCTTTCTATTTTCATATAATATTGGTGATAGTTCTTTTTGTTTCCCTTATTAAAATAAATCTTTTTATAAATTCAAATATTATTTTCTTGATCAATTTACCCAGTAAGATGGGCACTTGTGCATGAGGCTTAGGGAAAGGGTAGGGCTTTGCTCTTTGTGGCAAAATAACAAGTGCAACATAAATTGTGGCTCTGGACCATTCATTGTGTGCATGCCACCACAAAGTCCTTTCCTCATCAGAGAGCACAATTCTTTGGGTAAATTTTGTATTGGGAGCAATTGGGCAATGTGTTACATATTCGGGGCCATCTGATCATGGATATCTTGGCATTTTCACTTCATGCCTGATCATCAAATTAATACATTATTTCAACTTGATAATACGTACACACTCACCCACACACAAACAGTGTTATGATTCGAACTTCTAAAATATTAATAAGTGGGGTCACTACTTAATTAAACATATAGTATTAAAATATATTTTTATATGTTGACCTAATTAATTACATAAACACGCACATGCACATATATACACACTTATATTAGACAGTAATTGGCTTAATATTTGGAACCCATTATATAAATATTGGGCGAATTACACTGACCACCCCTGAGGTTTGGCTAATTTACGAAAAACCTCCTACCTTTTCAAAAATTACCAAAAACCCCCTAAGGTTTCAAAAATATTACAAACTTATTCGAATTTCCGAAAATACCCCTTCCCTTTTTTTGGGTGATTTACACTGACCACCCTGAGATTTGGTTAATTTACGAGAAACCCCCTATGGTTTCAAAAATTACCAAAACCCCCCCGAAGTTATACTAATATTACAACTAACACCTATTTAGGTTGACTTATTAACAATATTAAATCTTTTTTTTCTCATCTGTAATATTGTTATCATAAAATTTTCATGTAATAGATTAGAAAAAAAAATGTGATTATTTATTCAAATAAATATTCTGAATTTAATGCATTAAAGGTATCTACCAACACATCAAGTATGTTATATTATCGCTAATATGGAGTAAATTTTAAGAGAAATGAGTTAGAGTTCTCAAGCTAAATAAAGTTTTCAAGTGCATTATTTAATTTTAATTTTTTATTTCAATCAATGTTTATATTTCTCATTTCACATAATGGATATATAGGATGCATATAATTATATTTTTCTCAAATATAAATTTAGCACATATTACGTATATTTAGTATAAATTCATAACATTAAATTCGGAATATTTATTTGAATAAGTAATCATATTTTTTTTCCAAATCTATTAAATTAAAATTTTATGATAACAATATTACAGAGGGAAAAAAAAAGAATTAATATTATTGATAAGTCAACCTAAGTAGGTGCTAGTTGTAATATTAATATAACCTCAGGGGGTTTTTGATAATTTTTGAAAGCACAGGGATTTTCTCGTAAATTAGCCTAATCTCAGGGTGGTCAATGTAAATCACCCAAAAATGAGAAGGGGTATTTTCGGAAATTCGAATAAGTTTGTAATATTTTTGAAACCTTAGGGGGTTTTTGGTAATTTTTGAAAAGGTAGGGGGTTTTTCGTAAATTAGCCAAACCTCAGGGGTGGTCAGTGTAATTTTTCCATAAATATTTGATTGTTTTTTAGCGGGGTCCAACATCAAGAAACATATAGAATTTTAGAATTTTTTTTTCTATTTAATACAAAATTATTAATCATAAGAATATCACCAATCATTAATAGTGATGACTAAAATATTAATTTATGTCATTCATTGTTAAGTATATAAATTATTATTACTACATAAATTAATATTACTGCATGAATTAATTTAATTGGTGATAAATTAACAAAAGACACTTAAGGATTTGGAATTCTCAAGCATCTGAAGGTGGCCAATGCTAGTTGGCAAGAGAAAAGAAAGATGGAGAGTTAAATGTCCTTAAGTTCTTGAGAAAATAATGAAAAAGAAAAAGAACTCTTCTTTGTGTAAATATGTGGCCCGCATAATTTCTTTTCTTGAGTGAAGCAAGGAATAAAGCTAGTGGTCCTAAATTTTGAGCCAAAATTGCATTAAGCACTAAAGTGGCTTCAATAAATTAATAAGTACATAAAAATAATAATTCCAATTGAGTTTGATAGAATATGAAGCAAATTATCTATCGAGTAAAACGACTAGTCATCGAGCGTGTGGTGTATTATGAATAGAAGTAGGGGTGTAAATGGATATTAAATTTGAATTCGTATTCGATTAAATTTTTCGATATCCATATTCGAATTCGGCAGATTTCAAAGCCTCATATTCGAATTCTAATCCGCCGGATATTTTGCGAATTCGGATATATCTTAGTCCATTTAGTATTTCTAAAAATCTGACAAAACATATTATGGATATTCAAATATTCGAATATCCGAGTATCTATTTTCACTTATAATTATTTAAATATCCGAATCCGCTTCTCCGAATATCCGAATCTGTTTATATATATATATATATATAAAAGTCAAATATAATTTATGTAACTTATCTAATTGAAATTTTTGTTATATATAAGTATAATATATATATATATATATATATATATAGGCTCACTAATATAATTAAAGTTAATATGTTTACTTATATTTTTATTTCGTTGTAAATTATGGAGATATGAGTCAATTAGAATTTTTTTTTTTCTATCTATTTTACTTATAAGAAAACATTAGAATATTTTTTTATTCAAAATTGATATATAACCAAGACGTGCTTAGACCACGTTAGAATTAAAATAGGATTAATTGGCAACCATTTGTTCCCCGATTTTATTATTTTGAGGTGGCGTGATTTGTCAAAATTCGAGACTTGGGCCGTCAAGAATCTTATTTTTTGGGCAAAATTCCGAATTGGGTTGAACCCGCTAAACATGGTTTATGATTTTGAAATATTTGAAAATTATTGCTTTGAAGAGTATAATGACAACTTTCTAAATATGAGAAAAAAAATTGTAAATACGTATGAGCATATTTTACCTAGTTATTACAAAATTAAAATTTTCAAACACGATTCGTTTCGTGTATAACTACAATATATTACTTATCTCATTAGCGTGATGAGGTGATACCTGGCTCATCAGTTTATATAAATAAAAAAAATGAAATAAAACTTATATAACTTATCTCATTGAAATTTTGTTTTTTTTATACATGATTATAGTATATACTCATTAATATAAATAAAGTTAATATATTTACTTAAATTCTTATTTTGTTGTAAATTATGGAAATATGAATCAATTAATTTTTTCTTTCCTATCTATTTCACTTATAAGAAGGGATTACGACTACCATTACTACTATTGATACTACTACTACTACTAGTAATAATAATAATAGTAATTTCTTAATATTATTTATTTGATATGAAAAACGGATATAATTAAGCAAATATATCCAACAGATACACATTCGGATTGCATATTAAACGAAGTATATATGTTATTACTATATCTGTATCCATTTATTACTCGGATACTTATAACCGAATAGGAATAATATTTGTTTTAAGCGGATATGGATAATATTTTCTATAAATTAATACAGATACAAATAACAAACAATTTTTAGATTATCCATTTACAGCCTTAGCCGTGGACCTGTGATGAACATTTGACTTCGATTTCTATTGCTATCTGTTTCCATAAATTTTCTCCGGTCGTGCCGAAGTGGTCGCTCAGGGCTCGAACCGGCTGAGTTCGATAGGAAAATAGCCAATTCGAAGTGGGCTCTTGGCGTTCGGGTGCGGGCGTGCCAGTGTGCAGGAGCACACAAGTGGAAGTCTTGTGGTTCGAAGTGAAAAGTGACGTTGTTTGAAGTGAAAAATGATGTGGTGTGCCCAAGACTTCTATCTGAAAAACGACTGAATTGGAGTAAGCAAGCACTACCCCTGAGGTTCTATTTGTCTACAACTCAATGTAGGATTTAACAATTCAACACTCTCAAAAATCGAAAAGGGTTGAAAAGCTTTAAATCGAAGAGAAAATATATTCGAAGACGATGGCTACTCGCCACACGGACTTTTACAGGACTCGATTACAGACACACGCATTGATAACTCGGGCTATATCTATGACGAAGATGCATTGAGCAGTCCCTAAGAACTCTAGCTACAAATCGGCCACATTGATTATTTAGGCCATAGGTGTATTCAGAGGCTGATCACTCCGACGAGCATTGATTGACTCCGTCTGTACTCCTCTTCATGCATGCGCTCGATATGAATGCTGGGTACCACTCCGTCACATTGATATCTCACCTCGAATCGTGTATATATTACTAACGTTATAACTATATCATTATTTTAGTTTGTATATATTATATGTATAATCTGTTTTAACAGGTATGGACATATATAGATATATATGATGTCATAAATTTAGTTCTATATCTTTCATTTTTTTTTTTTCTCTAACTTTTCGTTAACATTTTGATGGCACAATGCGGATGACATACTCGTAGGTATTAAGTTCTATAATTAAGAGGGGGAGTGGTTTGTACTTTTATTGACAAAATTAAATGCTAATATATAGGCGAAGAAAGATGATTATTATTATTTTTTTTTTGAGAAAAAAGATAGATATTGAGCTAAATTTGATAATTCATAACTAAAAGAATAAGAAAATAAACAATAATTAAAGTATGGGTTTAACAAAGAAACTTTTCTATTACTGTATATAGCACCATAGTGGTCGGTGCAACATTTAATTTTGGCAACTATGGACTACATCTTCCTGCTATATTACAGACAGCTACACACGAAGTTTTCTATGTTTAAATTGTGTTTTATATAGAAAAGATAAGGAAAAAGAGATAGTTGTGTTTTATATTTGACAAAAGACATTTGTAATCGTACAAGTAATTTAGACACGACTAAATCTTACTTTCACTATCTACTTTATGATCCCGCAGTCTTCCTATGGTACAGTTT
>CM047874.1:25904603-25964750 GCA_026212405.1 Petrea volubilis | reverse complement strand
ATGGCCTAGATATGGAATCCACAATTCTAAGCCCAGAAATGAAACTCTTCATCCAAACACCATGCGAGGTAGCCTCAAAACAAGATACAAACTCAGCCTCCATAGTGAAAGTAGCAGTTAAAGTCTGTTTTGCACTTCTCCAAGATACAGCTCCGCCAGCAAACAAAAAAAATGTATCCAGATGTTGATTTTCGTGAATCAACACAGCCAGCGAAATCTGAATCGGAGTAGCCAATTACTTCCAAATTATCGGTCCGTTTGTACATAAGCATATAATTTTTGGTCCCTTGAAGATATCTCATCACTTTCTTTGCAGCTCGCCAGTGGTCCATACCTGGATTACTCTGATATCTTCCTAACATTCCTACAGCAAATGCAATGTCAGATCTTGTGCAGACCTGAGCATACATCAGGCTTCCAACAGCAGAAGCATAAGGAATGTTCTTCATTTGTTCCCGTTCGAAATCATTCTTCGGGCATTGGTCCAAATTGAACCTATCACCCTTCACAATGGGAGCTACACTCGGTGAACAATCTTTCATCCGAAATCTTTCTAAAACTTTGTTGATATAGGTTTCTTGAGACAAACCCAAAATTCTTCGAATTCTGTCTCTATGTATTTTTATGCCAATGACATATGATGCATCACCCATATCCTTCATATCAAAGCTTTTTGAAAGAAATTGTTTCACTTCATGTAGCAAACCCTTATCATTGGTTGCAAGTAAAATGTCATCCACATATAGAATAAGGAAACAAATCTTGCTCCCACTGATCTTCTGGTATATACATTGATCCATAATGTTCTCTACAAATCCAAATGAAGAGATCACATCATGAAACCTTAAATACCATTGACGGGAAGCTTGTTTCAATCCGTATATGGATTTCTTAAGCTTGCACACCAAATGCTCACCACCGCTAGAGCAAAACCCTTCTGGTTGTTTCATATAAACCTCTTCCTCTAGATCTCCATTGAGAAATGCCGTTTTTACATCCATTTGTTGTAATTCTAAGTCAAAATGTGCAACTAATGCTAGAATAACACGAAGAGAATCTTTCTTAGATACAGGAGAAAAGTCTCCTTGTAGTCGATCCCTTCTCTTTGAGTGAATCCTTTAGCAACAAGTCTTGCTTTTATATCTCTCAATGTTGCCCAATGAGTCTTTCTTTGTTTTGAAGACCCATTTACAACCAACGGCTCTTGCACCATTGGGCAACTTAACAAGATCCCAGACTTTGTTTGATGCCATAGAATTCATCTCATCTTTCATAGCATCATACCAGAATTTTGATTCTTTACAACTTATGGCTTGTGAAAACGTTTCAGGATCATTTTCGGCTCCAGTGTTATAGTCCGATTCTGCAGATACACAACATAATCACTAGGTATAGCTGATTTTCTTACTCTAGTGGATCTCCTTGATGTTGTATTATTATTTCTTCTTGGAGAACATGTTGTTCAACTAGTTGATCAACCATTTCTTGTTGTTCCTCATCAACAACTCGATCCACTGGATTGTTATCAGCAGTTTGTGGAACTTCAGTGATTGATTGTCCAACACTTGTTTGATCTTGAGAGCGTTGTGAATGACAATTAATCTATCACTTGAACAAGAAGTTTGGGCATCAATATGATACTTTTCAGAAACAAGTCCTGAAACCGATCACTCCCACTAATCAAGTCCTTTTCAAGCAATTTTGCATTTCTGATTCTACAATCCTAGTGCTGTGAGATGGACAATAAAATCTGTATCCCTTAGACCTTTCAGCATATCCAATAAAGTACCCACTATGGTCCTTGGATCCAGTTTCTTCTCTTGTGGATTGTAGACTCTTACTTCAGACGGACATCCCCAAACCGCGTACATGTCGTAACTCGGTTTCCAACCTTAAATAACTCAAATGGCGTTTTCGAAACAGCCTTGTTGGACACTCGGTTTAATATGTACACAACCGGTTTAAGAGCTTCAGTCCACAAGAATTCAGAAGTTTGGAGTAACTACGCATACTCCTCACCATGTCCATCAAAGTTTGGTTTCTTTTTTCTGCTATACTATTCTGGTCTGGAGAACCAGGCATAGTGTATTGGGAAATTATCCCATTTTCTTGAAGAAACTTCGCAAATGGACCAGGTGCTTGCCCATCCTCAGTGTACCTACCATAATATTCTCCACCTCTATCAGACCTCACGATTTTAATTTGCTTTTCGCATTGTTTCTCTACTTCAGCCTTAAAAACTTTAAAGGCTTCTAGTGCTTCATTTTTGTTGTGAAGCAAGTAGATATACATGTATCGTGAGTAATCATTGATGAAGGAGATAAAGTATTTCGGACCATACATGTCCATATCTGGACAACAAAGATCTGAATGTATGATCTCTAACAAGTCTGTACTTCCCCTTGCACCTTTCTTAAATTTGTTAGTCTGCTTTCCCTTAATGCAGTTTACACAAGTCTCAAAATCAGTAAAATCTAAAGCACTAAGTACTCCATCATTTACTAATTTCTTAATTCTCTGTATGGAGATATGTCCCAATCTCCGGTGCCACAACATAGAGGATTCTTCATTTACAACACATCGTTTTAAACCAGTGTGAACATGCATAGCATTATTAATGGCATCATTTTGTAATTTAATTGAGAAAAGACCATCAAACAATGTACCATTTCCAATAATTTTAGATTTATAAGATAAATTAAAACACTTCTCATAAAAATTAAAACAATAACCCAAAGGTACAAGTCTTGAAACTGAAATCAAATTTCTAGAAAAACTTGGAATGTAAAATGTCTTTTCTAAATTCAAAATAAAGCCACTACTTAAGATCAAACTGCATGTTCCTACGGCCTTCACATGTGAGCGCATTTTGTTTCCTGAATAAATGCATTGCTCAGTTGGTATTGGTTTCCTTAGGTTTCGCATACCCTGCAAGGTATTTGAAATATGGATTGTAGAACCAGAATCAATCCACCATGTGTTATAAATAACATCAACCATATTAGATTCATAACAAACAAATGAGATTGGTTTACCTTTTTCTCAAGCCATTTCTGAAATTTGGTGCAATTTTCTTCATGTGCCTTCTTTTTACAGAAGAAACACTTCGATTCCTTTTTGGTTCCACCTTGGGGTGGTATTTTACATTTCCCCTTCTTTTGGCTTGATTCTGATTCTTTCCTTCTGTTACCATAAATGCACTCTCTCCCAATTCCATTGACAACCTTCCTTCCTCTTGAACACACATGGTGCAAAAGTTCATTAATTGACCACTTATCTTTATGTGTGTTGTAAGATATTTTTGAAGGGTCCTATATTGCTGTGGAAGAGTATTTACAAATATAGTGCACAAGGAAAGAATCAGACATCTCAACCTCAAGTGTCTTTAATTGAGCCACAATGTCTCGCATTTGCAGATGTGCTCACGCAACACCTTTATAGTTAGTAAGCCTTAGGGATGAAAATTTCATAATTAGGTGTGCTAGCAGAGACTTTTTCTGAAGACGCAAACTGCTCATCAATAGCCTTCAGTAGTGACTTGACTTTGTCATTCTGATCGACAGAGCCACGAATACCAGCAGAGATTTTAGTTTTTTATGAAAATTACACTAAGGCGATTAGATCGCTCCCAACGTTCATAAAGCGCAATCTCATCTGGAGTGCTGGTTGGAGTAATGATTGGTTCGTCTTTCCTAATAGCATAGTCAATGTCCATCCACCCAAATGAAGAAGAATTCTCTCCTTCCAAACTTTATAATTATCACCCCTCAGATCGGGAATATCACACTTAACATCAGAAAAATTCGCAGGTAACATAACTGCATAAAAGTTTTAAACACATATGCTTATTATTAAAATTGAGGCTAATCAACATAAATCATGTTTTACCAATGTAGAACATGCTTCAAATCACAAATCTAGTGACATAAAACTTGCCTGTAGGCTAAAGTCGTATTCAATTAGATTCATGTATGTCCTTATGATAAAGCTATCAAATTATACTCATTTCCTAATTCCTGTGGATAAATTAAGGAATGTAATCTGATACTTTATCCTAATTAATCATACAAACATAATAAAAATTCCTGTAGGATAAATTTATTATATTAACTATGATTAATTACAATTAATGTCATAGTGTGATCCTAAAACACTTAATATATAATTTTAAATAATTAAGGATGCTGTGGCTACTCCCTAATTAATTAAAATTATATGGATCACTTAACATCAATTAAGGATTTATATAATTTCATAAAATAATACATAATGTGAACACAAATTGAATATCAATGTGCTAATATTATTCAGCTTAATATCACATGTATAATAAATCATACATACAAGCACATACATATTCAAAATTAAATCCTTAACAAAATCTTCCTAAATATAATTTCAATATCAAAATTATTTAACTGTATTGTATGCATAAATTTATACAAACAAACTTCAAAAATAACATGTAGTTTAATTTTACAGATAAAAACAACATGTCGTTTTTTCCTTCAACCTTCAGCCGGGTCATTTCGACCCGGTCTGGACCTGTCAAACCCGAATTGAAAACCAACAGTTTTTGAGTGTTTCCAGCACCAAATTCAACGTTTAAAATCACAGAATTCAAAGAAATTCAATCTCTTAATCATTTATAACTTTACTTTATAATATAACGTGTAAGTCACAACCTTCGAAAAACAGAGTGAAAAATAACGACAAGGCAAAGGCTATAACATTGCTCTGATACCAAATAAAGATTTCTTAACGAATTATATGCTTTAAATAAACAATTAGAGCATATAATTCAAATGCGGAAATTAGAAATGAATCGTATTCAATTACCTCCAGCCATTGCCGTTCTTCACGTTCGAAGGCCTTTCGGATCTTCTAAACCTTTAGCAACCCTTAACTGATGGTGTCTTTTTTTTTTTTATTTTTATTTTTTGATATCAAAGGTTGCTCGGCTTAGGGACCTTTTATACACAATTTTCATAAAACCGTCATCCCATCAATGAATCGGTTTTAACGTGCCATGGCAGTTTATGTCGATTGAGAAACATGTTCGAGCGGTTTCTCAATCGTGTGGAACATCATGGACCAACTAACGTTGGTTATTTTACGTGTTCCACGATAAAATTCCAACAGGTTCATCACTTTGTTTACGAATCCCAACTTTCCCCTTTCAATATAGTGCAGGATTTTTTCGTTTCTTTTTTTCCTCTTACGTTTCAAATTTAGTCTCAAAGGCTTATTTGAAAAAAATTATAAAATATTTTAGAAACTTATAAAATATTGGATCTTATTAAAAATAAGTTACTAAAATATTTGGATAATTATGATGGTGTATAACTTATAAGATGTAGTAATGACAAAGCTGTAATTAATTGGTTGAAAACAAGGAGTTTGGTAGAATTTTAAAAACTAAATTAGCACTTTTTACTTTTGAAAAAGACTTTATAAACTCGTAAACATCTTATAAGCTCATTACCCTAAAAGTTTTGCCAAATGCTCGATTACATCCTATAAGTTTCCAAACATCTTATAAGATATTTTACATAGCTTATAAGCTTAGCCAAAGGCCTTAATTTCTCCACTTATGATTAGCATTTTGATAGTAAAATCATAGCAGACCACACATGATTATTGAGACAATTTTAATTATTGTATATGTAAATTATGGAAACTTTTTTTTCTCCCCTTCAAATTCGAAAATATCTATATTATGATTCAATTTTTTTAAATTAATATAACAAACGACAAGACTATAATCATCAAAAATTAATTTTAATAATAGGTTTTTTACATGGGGATAAGCACACGTCCAAAAAAAGGGGTTAAAATCAATCATTGAGTTTTTTGATTTGGAAAATTGATGAAATGGATTTATTCATGAATTTTTATATTTGAAAAATAATTTTAAGGGTATTTTTATTAATTTTCCTTAATATTTACGCTATAATTGATTTTTCTTTTTTATTTGTTTTTGTTTTGATAATTGCTATAATTGATCTTTGATCTTTGATCTTTGATCTTTGACAGTATGAATTTTTCATTTATTTTCTTTTTCTTTTGAACCCAAAAAAATTGTGATTATACGAACTCTTTAATTCAAATCCCCATCCATCTTATTATAACATCAGAGCCACGGAAAGCTACCTCAAACTCCATCCTATGGGACTTTATCATGAATTTGGATTTCCTGTTTATACACACACACACACACACACACACACACACACACACATATATATATATATATATATTATAATATATTTATTACATTCATTAATACATGTTACTAATATGCGCCATGTACCCTAACGAGTGATTAAAATTAGGATAGGAATTGCAGTTCATTTTTCATCTTATACTACAAGAATGCAGCTCTTTCAGGATGAACCAACACTACAAGAAAACAGGTAAAAACCAACGGAATTTTCCTACAGAAAACCTACTGAAAAAATCCCTTGCAAATACCAACGGAAAGTCTACGAAAGTTGGTAACATGAAATTCCATTGGTAATCCATTGGTAAATTTGCCATGAAAATGGCGGGAGAAATAGCGCCATTTTTACCAAGGGATTACCGAGGGAATTTTCCCTGGGTAATCGCGTTCAAAATTTACCAAGGGATTCCCAAAGGATTTTTCCCTTGGTAATCTCCTTTAATAAATTTTCGAGAAGAAACCAAGGGAATTTTTCTTTGGTAATCGCGTTCAAAATTTTCGAGGGATTCCAATGGATTTTTTCCTTGGTAATTTTCTTTAATTTGTTAGCGAGGGAAAACCGAGGGAATATTCCCTTGGTAATCTCGTTCAAAATTTACCAAGGGATTACCAACGGAATTTTCCCTTGGTAATCTCCTTTAATAAATTTCCTAAGGGAAAACTAAGGGAATATTCCCTTGGTAATCTTGTTCAAAATTTACCAAGGGATTCCCAAGAGATTTTTCCCTTACTAATCGCTTTAATAAATTTTTCGAGGAAAAACCAAGGAATTTCCCTTGGTAATGGCGTTCAAAATTTTTCGAGGAATTCCCAACGGATTTTTCCCTTGGTAATTTTCTTTAAAAATTTAGCGAGGGAAACCAAGAAATATTCCCTTAGTAATCTCATTCAAATTTACCAAGGGAATTCTAAGGAAAATTTTCCTTAGTAATGTTTTTTAATAAATTTTACGAGGGACACAAACAAAAGGATTTTTTTGGTAATCTCATGCAAAATTTACCAAGGGATTACCGAGGGATTTTCCCTTGGTAATATTTCTTAACAATTTTTTTTGAGTTGAATTTTTTTTTGTGATTTTGTAATGATGAAAACGTATTTTTTACATACTCCTAATATTTCCTTTTTACTCTCATTACTCCTTCTATCTCTCTCTCTTAAATGATGAATACGTATTTTGCATTACTCCTAAAATTTCTTTTTGAACACTATGTAGGATTTATTATATGAATCTACTGTTAAATATTATTCTAGCCATTGTAAAAGTTTGAATTTATGTATAATTCAAATATAATTTTAATTTTTAAAAATTCTTTTTTTGCAAAATTCTATATGTAAACTAACACATATCCTTATTAATATTATAATTATACTATCTTTATAATTATTAATATTATATTTATACTATCTTTATAATTATTAATATTATAATTTATACATATCTTATTATTACAATTATTTCTCTCTCTCCTCTCATTACTCATATTTAATCCCCCTCTTCTCGATTGAATTAAGAGAATATTTTCAGCAATTCAAAAAATAATATTAAATAAATTGGATTTAATAGAAATTAAAATATTTGAATATTATTTGTAATTATTAAAAAATAGATTAATGAGTTGGTCTTGAAATTAATTTAGTGGCAAAGCATTACATTTCCATCCAAGAGGTCATAGGTTCAATGTATCATCAAATAAATGGCAATGTGTGTCTTTATACAAATTTGTCCTGGAAAAATTCATGTATCATCAAAATAAATCTAAAAATACAAATAAATTAAAATTTTAAAGATGTATGAACAATTACCCTTTTAAAATTATTTTTTGCTAAATTCTATATGTAAATACATATGTAGATGGTACATTGTTATTTAAAATAATATAAAAATATTTACAAATGTTGAATATATATTTGATATTTAAAACAATATAAATATATTTATAAATAATATATAAAAAATAAAATAAAATAAGTTAACAAAATAAGAATATGTAATAAGTATAAAATAAAATAATATATATAATTAAAATAAGAATATCAAACAAATATATAATAAGTATAAAACAAACAAAACATGTCACAAGTTCTTGCAATAGCTTGGTGGTAGGGCTTGACAAACAAGTCTCAGGTTATGAGTTCAAATCCCCTTAGTTGCAAAATTTGCAATTATGGGGGCACTATTCTAGTAATGATGACAGCTTTGGTGGCCCGCCAAGTGGTGACGACAGCAACAGCGGGTTCTATTGCTTTTCCGTTGGTAATCCGTAGGAAACTATCTAGGAAAATTCTCTAGGTTTTTGTAGGAAAGATGTAGGTGCTTTTCCCATTGATTTTTCGTAGGTAATCCGTGGTGAATTCCGTTCGTTTTCCATAGGTAATCCGTTGGCGAATCATGATCGAAATTTTCGTTGGTTTTCCGTAGGTAATTCGTTGGCAAATCATGATCGAAGTTTCTGTTGGTTTTCCGTTGGTAATTCCCTAGCAAAAACTTATCGACGACACTTTTCTGAGGGAATCCATTTCGTAGGTTTTCCGTTGGAAAACGTAAATTCCATAGGTTTTTGGCTGTTTTCTGTAGTGCAAATATTATAAATTTAGTTTTTGTGAATCATTTCATCTATAACGACCCGTTAGTAAATATCTTATCGCCAATTGTTTCTTTAGTTACGTTTACATTGAGTTTTGTAAGTATTAATTCATCACAAATTCTTTAAATTTGTGAAATAATCTCTCCTTTATAAATTTTTTCATTAGTGAAATGAATATTTTTTTGGTGTCATAATCTGGTTTTTTCAATTGCCTACTGGTATACATAATATGTATTGATACTTCCCAACAAAACCTCTGAGAGGGTAGGCCCAACATTAATAATATACATTAATTTTAGCAAATCCAGTAATCCTTTACGCCTTTATCACGACTTTGTAATGATTTTCTTAGTAATATGAGCTAGATACCTTCGATAATATCAATTAGTAGATAAAACTTTATTGGTTTTGTATTTCTTAAGAATAGAGACATTACCTTTATAGCGTAATTAGTATCCCGAGTAAAAGCTTATATAGAAGTGATCGTAAATTTATGATTTAGAAACATTACATATGTCTCTGAAATGAACTTTAACAGTTCAATAAATAATATTTTAGATATATTATTTTAATTATAAAGTAATGATAAATGATTATCAATTGTATTATATTATTTCACAGTTCACAAAATAGTGCTCTTCTCTAATGGCAAAAACCATCATAAATTCAACGAAATCCGTCATAAGGTAAAATCATGTGATGAATTTCATCTGTTACAGGTATGTTAGTATATCCTTTGTTGCTAATCAATTATATTTTAACTTTTAGCATTAATTTATTAAAATTCCTTCACAGATACCTTTATTTATGATGAATTCTATAAGTCTTAAGATTTTTATTAGTGAAGAGGTGTTTTTTTGGTAGTTTTTTTTTAAAATTAAAATTAAAGAAAACGATTACATGAGACAACATTTAATATTCTAAGAACAAAATATCGAATGATATAATCTGATTTAGTCTGTTTTGCTTATTTCAAATTAGATTTAACCATTAAGTCCTAAATTATATTGTCTTTACAAAAATAAAAACTAAGTTTCCTCATTCACATTCATATAATTGTTTAACTACTATAAACGTATGATAAAGAAACAAGATCTCGATCCACATTAATCCTTCTCATGCTTGATACAGAATAGCAGTAGATTATAGGGAAAAATGCCATTTTAGTCCGTTAACTTTAGCCTATTTGGGTTTTAGTCCTTTAACTTTAGGGTTTTCGATTTTAGTCCTGTATTTATTCAAAAATTTGCACATTCAGTCCGATTTTAAAATTTTCCGATCAAATGTGCTGAGCTGGACAATAAAATGGGGCTTTCCGGTGAATTCGCTGATGTGGACAATTTTGGATGATGTGGCTGACATGTGTATATTTACACATATTTTTAAATATCCATATATATAATTTTACACAATAAAAAATAAATTCTTTAAAAATAAAAATTATATATTTTTTTCAAAAGAAACTCTCACCCACCCCTCCCATCCCTCTCTTGTCCCCCCCCCCCCCTGCGGGCAGCTACCCCACCACCACCTGCATCTCTTTCTCGTCTGCCCCCCCCCCACACCAGCGGCTCCCCCACCTTGCTCCACCACCACCACCACCACGCCGCTTCCACCACCCACCACCACTTGCGTCTCCCCCCCTTGGGCAGATCCCCAACCTTTCTCCACCACTACCATGCTACCGCCCTACTCCTTCAATTCTCTCTCTCGTCGCCCCTCTCACCACCACCACCACTAATCGCCGCCACCCCCACATCATCTCTATCTCTCGTCGCCGCTCCCACCACCACCACGCTATCGCCGCCACCCCAACTCCTCTCTCTCTCTCTCGTCGCCGCTCCCAACACCACCCACCGCTAATCGCCGCCGCCGCCACCTCCTCTCTCTCTCTCTCATCGCCGCTCCAACAACCACCACCAATCGCCGCCACCCTTCTTACTCTACCACCACGATGCCGCCATCGCCATCCTCCATCGCCACCTCCCTCGCCATCACCAGATCTGGATCTATCTGCCAAGGTAGAGGTAGGGGTGGGGGCGGTTGGTGGTGGGGGGAGGACGGTTGGGGAGAGGGGGTTGCGGGGAGAGAGAGAGAGAGAGGGGGGGGGGGAGGCAGGTGCAAAGGTGGGGGTGGGGAGGGGGGCTGGTGGTGGAGATGGGATTTTTGTTTTAGAAAAAATATTGTAATTTTAATATTTAAGAAATTGAATTGTGTAAAAATATTTAAATGGATATTAAAAAAAAAAAGAAAATATATGTAAATATATACATGACAGCCACATCTATAAAATTCCCCAATTCATATGCCAAATCAGCAACTTGGGCCAGATTCCGACCAAATTGACTGCCATGTCAGCAACTTGGGCCAGATTCCGGCCAAATCGGACCAAAATTACAAGTTTTTGAATAAATACGGACTAAAATCGAAAACCCTAAAGTTTAAGGACTAAAACCCAAATATGCTAAAGTTAACGGACGAAAAACGCATTAATCCCTTATAACTAGGTAAATGCAAATTTAGAACAATTAATCTCCAATGACAATAATAATATCTTTTGAACTATCATAAAGTTTCAAGGCACCACATCAAATTCAAGAAAAAAAAAAAGTTTCAAGGCTTTTTTTATTCTTATCTTTATTTATTTATTTTTACCTTAACTTAGAGCACTCACACTTGATTAGGACCAAGTTGGGATGTGATCCCATTTCTACGTGACCCAATGGAGGCCTTTTACTTCTTAGTTCTTTTAGTCTCCCAAAAATAAAAAATAAAAAAAAAATAAAAAGACATAAAACTAAATGCTTCCTGGTTCAAGACATTCCACCTATATATACAGTGTTGTTCTTTCCTAGCTAACACACTACTGAACCGAACCGAACCTCATATCTCTACAAATAACACACACACACACACGCGCGCGCATAAATCAACATTATGTTTTCTTTTGCATAAGCTCCCCATTTCAATATTTTCTTTTACCTAATTCACCTTATTCATGGATTTCTCTAATATTCGTGAGGACACAAAGTGGTGGATGTTTACCCTACTAGCTATTCTTGAAATCTCTTCATGTGATATTACTTTGGTGTTACTATATATATTTATTGTTTTTTTGAGTTGTGGGCTTATCAGCTGGGCTTTTTCCAAGGGTGGGCCTGCTTGGAAAAACGGCAGCCAACAAATGGGCCTAGTACCAATCCTTGGGCACAATGGGCTTCCCATTGTCGGCAGCTTACTCAGCTTGAGCCGTGGCTTGGCCCACCGGGCTCTTGGCGCGAGTGAGCTCATGGCTTTCAGCCTGGGCTCCACTACTGTTGTAGTGACTTGTGTCGACACGCATGTTGCATGTGATATCTTAATCTCCCCTCATTTCGCTAGCCGACCCATCAAACAGTCGGCTAAGCAGCTCATGTTCAATTGGGCCATCGGGTTTGCCCCCGATGGACCCCACTTGTGCATGTTGCGAAGAATTGCCTCGACACACCTTTTCGCACCCAAGTGCATATTAGCGTATGTAGGGGTTCGTGAGCTAGAATGCGTGGCCATGTTGGGTGATATAGCCAAGGAACAATCCCTAAAGGGGTATGTTCAACTCCGGAAGCATCTCCAAGCCACTTCTTTGAACATGATCATGGAGATCGTATTAGGGAAAAGGTACTAACACCACAAAGCACAACGATGAAGCAAAAGAGTTGAATCAATTAGTAAGAGAAGAGTTTGAGCTCTTGGGAGCTTTCAATTGGTCCGATCATCTTCCATGGTTGAAGTATTTTTACGATCCTTCGCATATTCAAGAACGATGTGCAGCTCTAGTGCCACGAGTCAAAACACTTGTTAAGAATATTATTGAGGAACATCGTCAGAAAGATTCTTACAAATCACATGATAAGTATGATTTTGTTGATGTTTTGCTCTCACTTAACGGTGAAGAGAAGCTTGATAAGGATGATATGGCTGCCATCTTGTGGGTTAGTATGACATTAATTTCTCTTGTTAATTAGTTGCGTTACAAATTATCATAAGAAAAATAACAAATTGAACTGTTGGTATAGAATTACATCAATTATAAGAAAAAAATAACAATTTTTTAATACAACTGTTGCCATAATTAAACTTAATTACGGATTAAATTTAATTTTTCTGCTACTAAATTTATATACATATTGACAATATGTATCGTGCAGTAAAGACGATATAAAATCATATTCTAATTTAATATCTAGTTATTAATTGAAAATAGAAATGTAAATGAATTGAGTGGAGTTGAACAAAGTATAGTTCAAACTTGGTTTAAATTTCATATTGACTGTGAAATCTTGTTTGAACTTGGTTTGATTACCAAATGCGATGATGTCAAATGAGCTTTAATCGAGGTGAGTTCAAGTAATTTGATATTTTTACATATATGTTATCATATTTCAACTAATTGAGTCAAGATCAAATCGAGTTTCAAATTTTATCGAAAGAAAAAAAATGTATTCAAGCATGGTTTGTCAAGTATAATGAATCGAACTCGAACAAACTTTTTATGATCGATCTCAAGTTGAGTCCCGAATAGTTAGATTACTTTTTCATCACTAATTGAAATCATTATTTATCACTATCAACATTGTAAAATTAAGTACTTATAATTCATAGCATGCCAATTATCATAGATTCTTTCTGCCCGTATTTTTGCTTGCACAGCCATGTTAGGCCGTGTTTCTATAATTTGATCGGACAGTTAAATTCATAATTTTATGTATTTTTTAATTATTTTTTATTTATAAATAATTAATTAATAACTTTTCATTCTTTTTGTTTTTTGCTTATTACACAGGAAATTATATTTCGGGGCACAAACACATCACTGCTCACTGAATGGATCATAGCAAAACTAATCCTAAACCCTCAAATGCAATCCAACCTCCACGCTGATCTGCAAACCGCTGCCGCCACCAAATCATACTACCTGAACGCCGTGGTGAAGGAGGCGCTCCGCCGCCACCCACCGGGGCCACTCTTCTCGTGGGCCCACCTCTTGACTTCCAACGTCCCCCTCGACTACGGCATGATCATCCACCACGGCGATGGTGAAAATCTGGGACGAGCCCTTCATTTTCCGACCGGAGAGGTTCCTTGTGGCGTCCGGCGAAAGAGGCAGTGATGTTGACATCAAGGGCGGCGACATGAGGCTTGCCCCGTTCTGCGCCGGCCTATAATTATTCCATAGATTTAAGCAATGACAATACAAAATCTACTATCACTATATGTATATATATGTGACAATATTGATGTTGTAACTTAATTTCTTTTTTTGTATATACACACACACACATATATATATATATGAGAAATTTATATGAACCTTAACTTGAGCAGGGGTATAGATCACCAGGCTGACCATTTACAAGGAAAGCATCAAAAACATTGGGATTGCCTCCATTTGCAAGAAATTCGTCCATTACCTCCTGAATATCAGCATTCCACCATTCTCCTATTTTTGCAATCAATATTGATGCATCAGATATAATTAAGTAACCAAAAAAGTATGTATAACATTAGTATCCAAAAAAATTAAATGATAATATTAAAATTACCATAGATGACATATATATATATATATTTAATTGACAATATTTTTATTTTTTTCATTAATGTTTCTAATTATTAAATTTAATTCTCACATGTCATTAAATCTTTAAGAATTATAAAATTTGAACAACACGAAAAATTAATATTAGTTATAAAATATAAAAAAAAATGACTGTATAAAAATTGTCACCAATGATTATATTAAGTGACAATACCTTCCGTCTTGCCGTTGATTAAATCTATTTCGTGACAACACTTTTTATTTTGTTCGATGTTACAATCTTAGTCTGATTTCACTGAAATTCAGTGAACAATAATGAACGTGGCACTCAAAGTTGGTGACACATCCACATTCAACGTTCGGATTGCTTCAAAAGTTAGTGCCATGTCAATAGAATTGGCTGGACTTCGACGAATTAATTAAGTTCATTCGAGTTGTAATTTCTTTAAACATGATGAAATTGTGACAAAAAACCCCAAGCTTTACATATAGGAACTAACTAGCTTTCTATTTTCATATAATATTGGTGATAGTTCTTTTTGTTTCCCTTATTAAAATAAATCTTTTTATAAATTCAAATATTATTTTCTTGATCAATTTACCCAGTAAGATGGGCACTTGTGTATGAGGCTTAGGGAAAGGGTAGGGCTTTGCTCTTTGTGGCAAAATAACAAGTGCAACATAAATTGTGGCTCTGGACCATTCATTGTGTGCACGCCACCACAAAGTCCTTTCCTCATCAGAGAGCACAATTCTTTGGGTAAATTTTGTATTGGGAGCAATTGGGCAATGTGTTACATATTCGGGGCCATCTGATCATGGATATCTTGGCATTTTCACTTCATGCCTGATCATCAAATTAATACATTATTTCAACTTGATAATACGTACACACTCACCCACACACAAACAGTGTTATGATTCGAACTTCTAAAATATTAATAAGTGGGGTCACTACTTAATTAAACATATAGTATTAAAATATATTTTTATATGTTGACCTAATTAATTACATAAACACGCACATGCACATATATACACACTTATATTAGACAGTAATTGGCTTAATATTTGGAACCCATTATATAAATATTGGGCGAATTACACTGACCATCCCTGAGGTTTGGCTAATTTACGAAAAACCTCCTACCTTTTCAAAAATTACCAAAAACCCCCTAAGGTTTCAAAAATATTACAAACTTATTCGAATTTCCGAAAATACCCCTTCCCTTTTTTTGGGTGATTTACACTGACCACCCTGAGATTTGGTTAATTTACGAGAAACCCCCTATGGTTTCAAAAATTACCAAAACCCCCCCGAAGTTATACTAATATTACAACTAACACCTATTTAGGTTGACTTATTAACAATATTAAATCTTTTTTTTCTCCTCTGTAATATTGTTATCATAAAATTTTCATGTAATAGATTTGAAAAAAAAATGTGATTATTTATTCAAATAAATATTCTGAATTTAATGCATTAAAGGTATCTACCAACACATCAAGTATGTTATATTATCGCTAATATGGAGTAAATTTTAAGAGAAATGAGTTAGAGTTCTCAAGCTAAATAAAGTTTTCAAGTGCATTATTTAATTTTAATTTTTTATTTCAATTAATGTTTATATTTCTCATTTCACATAATGGATATATAGGATGCATATAATTATATTTTTCTCAAATATAAATTTAGCACATATTACGTATATTTAGTATAAATTCATAACATTAAATTCGGAATATTTATTTGAATAAGTAATCATATTTTTTTTCCAAATCTATTAAATTAAAATTTTATGATAACAATATTACAGAGGGAAAAAAAAAAAGAATTAATATTATTGATAAGTCAACCTAAGTAGGTGCTAGTTGTAATATTAATATAACCTCAGGGGGTTTTTGGTAATTTTTGAAAGCACAGGGGGTTTCTCGTAAATTAGCCTAATCTCAGGGTGGTCAATGTAAATCACCCAAAAAGGAGAAGGGGTATTTTCAGAAATTCGAATAAGTTTGTAATATTTTTGAAACCTTAGGGGGTTTTTGGTAATTTTTGAAAAGGTAGGGGATTTTTCGTAAATTAGCCAAACCTCAGGGGTGGTCAGTGTAATTTTTCCATAAATATTTGATTGTTTTTTAGCGGGGTCCAACATCAAGAAACATATAGAATTTTAGAATTTTTTTTTCTATTTAATACAAAATTATTAATCATAAGAATATCACCAATCATTAATAGTGATGACTAAAATATTAATTTATGTCATTCATTGTTAAGTATATAAATTATTATTACTACATAAATTAATATTACTGCATGAATTAATTTAATTGGTGATAAATTAACAAAAGAAACTTAAGGATTTGGAATTCTCAAGCATCTGAAGGTGGCCAATGCTAGTTGGCAAGAGAAAAGAAAGATGGAGAGTTAAATGTCCTTAAGTTCTTGAGAAAATAATGAAAAAGAAAAAGAACTCTTCTTTGTGTAAATATGTGGCCCGCATAATTTCTTTTCTTGAGTGAAGCAAGGAATAAAGCTAGTGGTCCTAAATTTTGAGCCAAAATTGCATTAAGCACTAAAGTGGCTTCAATAAATTAATAAGTACATAAAAATAATAATTCCAATTGAGTTTGATAGAATATGAAGCAAATTATCTATCGAGTAAAACGACTAGTCATCGAGCGTGTGGTGTATTATGAATAGAAGTAGGGGTGTAAATGGATATTAAATTTGAATTCGTATTCGATTAAATTTTTCGATATCCATATTCGAATTCGGCAGATTTCAAAGCCTCATATTCGAATTCTAATCCGCCGGATATTTTGCGAATTCGGATATATCTTAATCCATTTAGTATTTCTAAAAATCTGACAAAACATATTATGGATATTCAAATATTCGGATATCCGAGTATCTATTTTCACTTATAATTATTTAAATATCCGAATCCGCTTCTCCGAATATCCGAATCTGTTTATATATATATATATATATATATATATATAAAAGTCAAATATAATTTATGTAACTTATCTAATTGAAATTTTTGTTATATATAAGTATAATATATATATATATATATATATATATATATAGGCTCACTAATATAATTAAAGTTAATATGTTTACTTATATTTTTATTTCGTTGTAAATTATGGAGATATGAGTCAATTAGAATTTTTTTTTTCCTATCTATTTTACTTATAAGAAAACATTAGAATATTTTTTTATTCAAAATTGATATATAACCAAGACGTGCTTAGACCACGTTAGAATTAAAATAGGATTAATTGGCAACCATTTGTTCCCCGATTTTATTATTTTGAGATGGCGTGATTTGTCAAAATTCGAGACTTGGGCCGTCAAGAATCTTATTTTTTGGGCAAAATTCCGAATTGGGTTGAACCCGCTAAACATGGTTTATGATTTTGAAATATTTGAAAATTATTGCTTTGAAGAGTATAATGACAACTTTCTAAATATGAGAAAAAAAATTGTAAATACGTATGAGCATATTTTACCTAGTTATTACAAAATTAAAATTTTCAAACACGATTCGTTTCGTGTATAACTACAACATATTACTTATCTCATTAGCGTGATGAGGTGATACCTGGCTCATCAGTTTATATAAATAAAAAAAATGAAATAAAACTTATATAACTTATCTCATTGAAATTTTGTTTTTTTTATACATGATTATAGTATATACTCATTAATATAAATAAAGTTAATATATTTACTTAAATTCTTATTTTGTTGTAAATTATGGAAATATGAATCAATTAATTTTTTCTTTCCTATCTATTTCACTTATAAGAAGGGATTACGACTACCATTACTACTATTGATACTACTACTACTAGTAATAATAATAATAGTAATTTCTTAATATTATTTATTTGATATGAAAAACGGATATAATTAAGCAAATATATCCAACAGATACACATTCGGATTGCATATTAAACGAAGTATATATGTTATTACTATATCTGTATCCATTTATTACTCGGATACTTATAACCGAATAGGAATAATATTTGTTTTAAGCGGATATGGATAATATATTCTATAAATTAATACAGATACAAATAACAAACAATTTTTAGATTATCCATTTACAGCCTTAGCCGTGGACCTGTGATGAACATTTGACTTCGATTTCTATTGCTATCTGTTTCCATAAATTTTCTCCGGTCGTGCCGAAGTGGTCGCTCAGGGCTCGAACCGGCTGAGTTCGATAGGAAAATAGCCAATTCGAAGTGGGCTCTTGGCGTTCGGGTGCGGGCGTGCCAGTGTGCAGGAGCACACAAGTGGAAGTCTTGTGGTTCGAAGTGAAAAGTGACGTTGTTTGAAGTGAAAAATGATGTGGTGTGCCCAAGACTTCTATCTGAAAAACGACTGAATTGGAGTAGGCAAGCACTACCCCTGAGGTTCTATTTGTCTACAACTCAATGTAGGATTTAACAATTCAACACTCTCAAAAATCGAAAAGGGTTGAAAAGCTTTAAATCGAAGAGAAAATATATTCGAAGACGATAGCTACTCGCCACACGGACTTTTACAGGACTCGATTACAGACACACGCATTGATAACTCGGGCTATATCTATGACGAAGATGCATTGAGCAGTCCCTAAGAACTCTAGCTACAAATCGGCCACATTGATTATTTAGGCCATAGGTGTATTCAGAGGCTGATCACTCCGACGAGCATTGATTGACTCCGTCTGTACTCCTCTTCATGCATGCGCTCGATATGAATGCTGGGTACCACTCCGTCACATTGATATCTCACCTCGAATCGTGTATATATTACTAACGTTATAACTATATCATTATTTTAGTTTGTATATATTATATGTATAATCTGTTTTAACAGGTATGGACATATATAGATATATATGATGTCATAAATTTAGTTCTATATCTTTCATTTTTTTTTTCTCTAACTTTTCGTTAACATTTTGATGGCACAATGCGGATGACATACTC
The DNA here is from genome assembly GCA_026212405.1 of Petrea volubilis. Classification (NCBI taxonomy): domain Eukaryota; kingdom Viridiplantae; phylum Streptophyta; class Magnoliopsida; order Lamiales; family Verbenaceae; genus Petrea; species Petrea volubilis. The sequence continues at coordinate 25,945,369 of CM047874.1, read as the reverse complement.
GTAGGTATTAAGTTCTATAATTAAGAGGGGGAGTGGTTTGTACTTTTATTGACAAAATTAAATGCTAATATATAGGCGAAGAAAGATGATTATTATTTTTTTTTTTTTGAGAAAAAAGATAGATATTGAGCTAAATTTGATAATTCATAACTAAAAGAATAAGAAAATAAACAATAATTAAATTATGGGTTTAACAAAGAAACTTTTCTATTACTGTATATAGCACCCTAGTGTCGGTGCAACATTTAATTTTGGCAACTATGACTACATCTTCCTGCTATATTACAGACAGCTACACACGAAGTTTTCTATGTTTATAATTGTGTTTTATATAGAAAAGATAATGGAAAAAGAGATAGTTGTGTTTTATATTTGACAAAAGACATTTGTAATTCGTACAAGTAATTTAGACACGACTAAATCTTACTTTCACTATCTACTTTATGATCCGCAGTCTTCTATGTTACAGTTTCTAAAACCTTCTTGTTATCCCATTAAATTAGGCAAAATTACACATTAATTAGTTATGTATGTGCTAACGTTGCATGCACAACATACTTTAGAAAAAAAATTAGTCATGTAATCAATTGCGGAGCTAGATCATTCACTCAGCAGGGTCAACGCTCGTGGGCAGACCAACTGACATTGACAATTTCTTTCCTGTATACCTAACGATTAAAAGCTTTCTACAAACAATCACTCGAAAAAGTGTCAAAAGTATTTTCAACAATTTTATTTTCTAGTGAAAAGTTTACTGAAATTCAATATTTTTTCTATAAACAATTCTTAGAAAAAATGTCATAAGTGTTTCCAACAATCTTATTTTCGATTGAAAAATCTATTGAAATTCAATATTTTTTTTAGTGTATTGGTGTTATTGGCAATAGCAAATCTATAAAATTTAACTAAAATGATAGATTTTGTATATTACTTTTTCTTCTTAATTATGTAGGGCTTAATAAATTTTGTAGGCATCTTAATATGAAATTTTTTTTTTAATAAATTAATCAACTCATCACTCTTATAGAATATATATGTTTTATATTTATATATATTTATGAACGAGAAGATAATTTATTCTTTTTAATATTATATATATTATTAGTGAATATAAATTTAAACATATATATGACTTTATTTTTGTATTCACTATAAAAGGTGACCTATTTGTTTTTCACTATTTTAAAGTTGAAAGAAAGTTTTCACATTTATTTAATTTTTTTTATTTATGACCCGCTTTTATTTAAATTTATATATTTTTTTGAGTGGGGTCAATTAATACCATATTTGTTATAATTTTACATATATACATAAATATATATGCATGTATATAATAGAATTTTCAAAAATTGAGGGGGTCAGTTGCACCCCCCCCCCTCACCACCACGTGGCTCCGCACGTGCCTGTAATTGACATTATCAACAAATTAAGGTCTAATTTTGTCCGAAAAACTCACATGCCCGTCACGTTTTCCCATTTCCGGAAAAAATTAATGACGTGTATACCGAAAATACACGGTAGCGCCATGCCATAAAAATATGGGGTATGTAGTTGACATCATTGGATAAAGTTTGGCGATTAACTTTGTAGTGTGCGCTTTTATGTTTGTGTTCTGATTTTTATTAATTTTCTAGTGTTTGGGGTGGTTTTTTCTTCCTTATATTCTTTTTTTTGGGAAGTTGGGGGGGGGGGGGGTACCAAAAAGAAGAAATTGCCATTAATTTGATAAAAGTATTTTTGGTGGTTCCATTTTTATCACTTATATTACTCTTTCATTTTTTTCTTTATTCTAAGTTAGAAAGAAAATAAGTGGCATTACAAACATTTTATGAATTATGTCCAATTTAAATAGTGAGGGATTAAAACTCTGAAGGTGCTGTTAATTTTTGAACCGAGAGAGGTATATTGGCAATTCTGCCTAAATTGAAGAGAAGTGGGTGTACTAGTGATGATTAATAATGACGTGGCCGAATATGCCTCTGGCCACGTCGGCGCCAGCTCAGCGCAAACGTCGGCTCCAACTCAGCGCAAACTTCTAGCCTTGATTCGCCACGTGTCAGGCCCAATCTGATCAGGCTTCAGCTTCTTTCATATTGATCGAATCCGATCACCGCCTATAGCGTTTTCCGTCATCTCGTGTCTCCTCGATATATCTCTCCGCGAAATCTTCACATCCTCGATGGTTGTCCTCTCTCCTCGGGTGGTCCTGCACCATCCTCGATGTGGTCCCCAAAATAACCGTCTCTGACATTGGGCGTACCCGACGCATCTACGGCGCGTGTCAAAGAATATCCCCTGTACAAACGACATGGCTGGGCCAGTCTAATCTTAATTCGGCCGACCCGTCTCAAATTACTATAAATAGTATAACGTTACTGTTCATTTGGGTAAGCTTTCCTAATTCATTCATACGCACATTACTACTTTCCGATTTCCTGTTCATTTGCTCGAAGTGACTTGTCCTGCGAACCGAATCCGACCACATCATCTGCCAGTTCGGACTCCCCAAAGTTATCATCTCCGACAACGGGACTCAGTTCTAGAGTCATCGGGTGAAGGAATGGTGCTCTAGTCTTAGGATCGAGCAGAGATTCACCTCCGTGGGTAACCCCCAGGCAAATGGACAAGTCGAAGTCACCAACCGGATGATTCTCCATGGGCTCAAGACCGCTTTGGCTAATGCTCAAGGCAACTAGGCCAACGAGCTCCCAGGCGTCCTTTAAGCTTATCGGACTACTATTCAAACTGCAACTGGCGACACCCGGTACGCCCTGGTGTGCGGGTCCGATGCCGTCATACCTGCACCCCTCTGCACGGGTGGCTCACTTCGATGAAATCGCCAACATCAATACCCGCCTGTTCGAGCTTGATTTCGCCGATGATAGAAGGCGTGCTACCAAGCGGAGGATGGATAACTTCCGTGCATCCACCGCGCGCGCCTACAAGTGCCATGTCCATCCACGTGCATTCCAAGTTGGAGATTTGGTGACCAAGAAGGTGGAAGTTTCCTGCCCAGTGGATAAATTGGACCCCAAGTGGGACGGTCCGTTCAAAGTCATCAAAACCTGCAAAAACAATGCTTATCGCCTGGAGGACATGTCGGGGAAGGAACTGCCCCGACCTTGGAACGCCACGAACCTCAAAAGGTTCTACATATGATTACTCTGGGGCCTGACCGGGGCTGAGTCGAACAAAAACTTGTAAATTCACAATTTTGTGAGCAGATCTCAATCTTAATACAATGTTTCATCGGGGTTTTTTGCCTCTTCGATGTTTGTTTACTTGACGTTTGAAATCACAAATTTCATGCTTTTAAATTTCAAGGTTCATACTCGATGTTTTACTTTCTCTTCAAATTTTAGTTTTATTTCATCTTCAAAGTTGAATCTCATTCTTAGCATTCGTCTATTTAACAAAGGAAATTGAAACCACAATCTGACGATAAAGATGAAATGAATTGACAAAGAAACTTCATTAAAATCATCGAGGTTACAAAGGAACCTACATATGCATATGCTCATTCCTGCAAACTTCTCACTTAAAAATCCATTCCTTCAACAAAAGAAACTTAAGGATTTGGAAATCTCAAGAATCTGAAGGTGGCCAATGCTAGTTGGCAAGAAAAAGAAAGATGGAGAGTTAAATGTCCTTAAGTTCTTGAGAAAAGAATGAAAAAGAAAAAGAACTCTTCTTTGTGTGTATATGTGGCCCGCATAATTTCTTTTCTTGCGTGAAGAAAGGAATAAAGCTAGTGGTCCTAAATTTTGAGTCAAAAATGCATTAAGCGCTAAAGAGGCTTTAATGAATTAATAAGTACATATAAATAATAATTCTAATTGAGTTTGATAGAGTACTAAGCAAATTATCCATCGGGTAAAACGACTAGTCATCGAGCGTGTGGTGTATTATGAATAGAAGTGGGGGTGTAAAAGAATATTAAATAGAGCGGATATTTAGTATTTGAATTTGTATTTTATTAAATTTTTTGATATCTGTATTCGAATTCGATTGATATTCAAAGTCTCATATTTGAATTCGAATTCGAATCCGACGAATATTTTGCAAATTCGATATATCTTAATCTATTTAGTATTTCTAAAAATCTGACAAAATTACGGATATCCGGATATCCGAGTATCTTTTTTCACTTATAATTATTCAAATATCCGAATCCACTTATCCGAATATCCTAATCCGCTTATTCAAATATCCGAATCTGTTTATATATAAAAAAAAAAGTCAAATATAATTTATGTAACTTATCTAATTGAAATTTTTGTTATATATAAGTATAATATATGCTCACTAATTAATCAACAAAATAAATATACTACTCTCAATTTCCTCAGCCTATAAAAAGCTCAATAATCAGCGAACTAAGGGGTCGCAACAATGGCTTCCTCCACCACCCCGTCACCCTCGGATGAACACCAATCATTCCCAAAGCACCTATCAAAAATTAACGTAAGCAACTTTTTGTCTGCCAAACTCTGGGGAGATAAGCAATCAAACAATTATTATTCTTGGAAAAAACAGATGCTTTGCCTGATTGAGAGTCAAGATTTGCTCTGCTTCATTGACGGCAAAATCGAACCTCCGCAGCCGCCGCCAGAAACCGCCGCCGATGATGGAAAGGAAAACAACAAAAAATATGTTATATGGAGAACTGATCGGCTGATACAGGGTTGGATCTTAGGCGCTCTTGATGAGGCCCTGCTTAAAACTGTGGCTAAAAATGTTTCTACTGCCAGAGATGTTTGGGTAGAGCTGGAGAAGATTTTTAGTGAGAGAAATGATCAGGTGCATCAAGGTATGTACGACCTCTTTCCCATTTCATCACTGTCTCACCATCTTTCCATGAACTTGCTATATATGATGCTATTTATCTTGATATCTTCAGTAGCTTCTTGAGTCCTAGATATTTCTTGCCTGCACAATCAGTGATCTAGCTGTGGTTGATTGTTCAGTTTATGTTGTTGTATCTGTCACTGTTTGAACTTTGATGGCAATAGGTCGGAAAAATTGCATTTTTAGGACTGTAAAAATGGTATTTTTCACATTTACGACACTTTTTTGGAGGAGCAAATGTAGGACACTAAGTTTTAAAAAATTTACAATGCTAGGACTCCGATCATTTTTCCGGTCATTTTTACCTGAAAAGCACACGTGGCAATGACAGTGGCATTTTAAATCCTAAATTGGTGTATAGTTGACAAAAAAATATTTCCAAATCGGTTACACATCATTATTGACATGAAATTTTGGAGGAAATATATAAATATATATATATATATATTAAAAAGTTATATTTATAATACATGTAATATCTATATATATAAATATAATTATGAATATTATTTTCAAATAATAATTATGTAGTGTGTGTGTGTGTGAATGAAAAAAACTCCCCCTTGTATTATCTTCTCCAGGAACCCCTCCCCTGCCCCCCTCCCCCAACCCCACCCTACCACACAACCCAACTGCTCCCCCCCCCCCCCCCCTCCATCCACCAAAACCCTAGCAACCAAAATCTAGACACGCTCATTCAATGTGTCCATTCATCTAATTTATTGAATTTATACAAACCATTTCAATGAATTGCACCCGTTCATTTTATTAATGTAAAACATTTAATTTTCATTCATATACAAAAATTAATTATATAATTAAAATTTTCAACAATTCATTCCTCTATCTAAATTATACACCATTCACATGATAAATGTAAAATACTTATTATATAATTAGCTTTGATGTAGTCGAATTCAGTGTGGGTAAGAATCTGTAGAGTGTATGGATCTTTCGCTATAAGCAAAAACTCTAAAAAAAAAAAGAAAGAATAATTCACATCATAGGCCACGTATAGTTCTCTATCTGCCTTAAAGGTAGTCCGGATCCTCTGCTACAAAATGGTGTTATATCTCCTCCTACACTCATCAATACACGCCACGTGTATTGGTGAGCGATTGAGGTAAGGAAAGAGTAAAATTTATGATATAAGAAATTTTTTGAAGATTATCTTTCCTTATCTCAATCGCTCACCAATACACGTGGCGTGTATTGAAGAGTGTAGGAGGAGATGTAGCACTGTTTTGTAGCAGAGGATCCGGACTGGCCTTGAAGGTGTTAATGCACTTCACATTTTGCTCGTGTTTAGTTAAATGCCTAAAAATTTTACTGGACAACTTTCTCCAGTTAGGGTACTTTTAGATTATAATATTTTCTAATGCAAATACCTTAGTTATAATATAAGTGTTGTATTTAAATTGAATTCGAATTTAGCATTTCGCTCTTCAAATTTTTAAATAGCCATCCTATTAATGTGAAAGGAAGTCTTCCTTGTTAAGATTTAAAATTATAACCTCATCATTGACGAATCGTATGCTATGACCAGGAAATGACCAAATACTTAATTCTCAGTAAAATACGAGATGCATGATTCCATAACCTTAAGTGTTTAAAATTTAATTGTGTTATAGCATCCATACTTGATGTAGATTATTAATGTTAATTGTTTAAATTTGATAACACATTATTTATTGAGTCAATTAAATTGTGTAATGCCCTCAATCATTCCATTAATTTGTTAGAACAAAAATCATGTACGAACATAATTTCCTAATTAAAGACCTCATTCTATAAAAATGTCCCACTTTATAATCAGATAAGATCTCCTATTTTATAATTTACAGTCATGACACGTGTATAAAAATATTTTTTAATTTATCATTGTAATATATTTCATATTTGAAATAGAGGATCTCGTATTGCTTTATAACTACCTAACATATTCTAGACTAATCATTGAAAGCAGAGTGGCATGACTACGTCCCGTTGTACAGAGCTATAATGCATAGAGACTGGAGGGCGGCAAAACATATACTAGAGCAAGACCCACATGCCATGAAAGCCGGACTCAATTCCAACTTAGAAACAGCTCTCCACATTGCTGTTGCAAAAAATTATATTGGCCTCAAATTTGCTAAAGAACTAATGAATTTGATGCCTGACGAATTATTAGGACAAAAAGACAAGCTCGGGCACACAGCCTTACATGTGGCTGCCCGAAATAGGAATACAGAGGCAGCTAAAATCTTGGTGGGCCGACGATCCAATTTGCTCCACGAGACCAACAATGTGGGTGAATTCCCAGTTCACATGGCAGTCCTATCTCACGACAATGACACCCTTGAGTACTTTATTAACGAGACCAAGGATGATATATCGCCTAGCCCATATTGTGGTGAAGCGGGCGTCAAGCTTCTCTGTAGTGCTATTGATGCTGAATTTTTTGGTGCGTAAGTGATTAACTATTACGTGGGTGGTTCATGTGTGTTTGATGCATGTCTTTAATTTCTTACAAACAAGAAAATATATATGCCAACTATCATGAAAATAATCAGGCTTGGCCTCACTGAGCCAATCACATTATAGTACTCTTTTTATAACATAACCAATTATGTGACAAATTAATTAGTTTCACTCGCTACCTGATCAATATATATTCGTTTGGCTGAGCATTTTGCAAGACTTCTTCACGACTCGTCTTTGCATCAAATTATTGACCTGTGCGTTTTCGGGTGTAGATGTGGCATTGGATTTGGCTAAAACGTATCCCCATTTGGCACCTTTGAAACTTGAAGATGGCAATTCAGCTTTGAAAAGGATCGCCCTTAAGAAGAGCACATTTGATGACAGCAATGATTTCGGGTCAGATAGTGGCGAGTCTTGCTTTTCCTAACACCAATTCACATGATCTACATTTCATTTTATATTTCTAGTATAGAATAAATATATTATGAGGTATGGACTTTTCTTTTAACAATTAGGACGGTATATATACATATTTGAAGTTAATTATAAACAAAAGATGCTTGCAAATAATTAGATCCTACCAAATCATGACATGGGTTTAACATAAGAAATAAATTAAACTATGACATGATATTTTTATGTTAGGAGTGGCAACGTAACTTTACCTTCTCTTGTGACTTGTAACCATTATTGTTAATTCTTTCGGAATTTTTACAAAAATCATCATCCAAAATTGGGATGTACGAGTTTTTGTCCTATGTTTGTGTTTTTCTACTTTAGTCCTTTATCTTTCAAAATTGTCATTTTTAGTCCGATTTTGAACTACTCTGGCAGTCAAAGCTAACGTGGTAAGAAAATCGGCCATATGTTTTTCATCAGTGTTGGTATGGCAAATAATTTAGAATTTTTTGCTAATTCTAAAAACTAGATTTTTAATTTTAATCTAAGAAATTAAAGATTAAATAATTTAAATTTTAAAATTTTAAATTCAATTTAGTGAATAATATTTAAAAATACTTAGAATTCGAACTTATGGAACCTATAATGTTATTTAATATAAACGAATTTTTACAATTTTTAATGAAAAACAATAAGCATATTTTGGTTATTTGGAATTGACATGTATTCTTTTGTTGAAATTGAATCATGATATATGTAGATAAATGTTAGAATATTATGAGTGAATAAATAATAAATATATAATTTTTTGTTTCAATATATAAAATTTACACAAATGCAATTATTTATCTGTATTTGAAAATTTTCGAACTTTGCTATGATTGAAGAATGAAGGAATCATCCAAGTAAGATAGTTCGAGTTTTTTTTTTCCCAAATAAATTAAAGATGGGTAAATATATTTATTTAACAAATATTATGTACGTTTATATGTGTGTTAAACCTAAAAAAGATATATTTATTTATTATTCAAAAGAGTTCAATATTTTATTTAAGGGATAATTACACTTAACTACCTTGAGAGTTGTCTAAATTATAAATTAAACCCTCGATTTTTTTAAAACTACCTAGATAACCTCGAGTTATGTGAATATTTTACTCCTATTAACTCTTTTGTGTAGTACCATTAAGGTTTCTAACGGAAAATATTAAATTTAAATATGTTCTTCCTATTTTGCCATTTTTATTAAATTTTGATCAAATTTTATTAAAAAAACATATAATTAGTTTAGGGTGCATTCTCGTACGTGGTGGCAAGAAGCTAAGATTAGATATCGAATGGATGAGATAATGAAATGTTTTTCAGTCAAATTTGAACTAAAAAGACAAAATCGGAAGAACGTGTTTAAATTTAGCAGTCTTCGTTAAAAATCTTAACGGTAATAGATGGATGGTTAAGATATGTAAAACATTCGTATACCCTAGGGTTATTAGATAATTTCTAAAAATTGAGGTTTTAATGTGTAATTCGAGTAAACTTTAAGGTAGTTCAGTGTAATTACCTCTTTATTTAAATATATCATATATAATTCGATACTAATAAAATAAAATGTTTGATTTAATTCAAACCTAAAAAAAATGTTTATTTTTATCACAAGAGTCATACTCTACTAGAATAAGTGCCAATGTCTAATGTTTTCAAATATTATTATACTAATTTATTACTTCATTTGCAAAACCTAAATTTCTCAAACATTACTCATTATTTTTTATTAAAATTCTAAATTGATTTTATAATTATAATAATTTATTCATATTTGTTTACTTATTATATATTTTTTGAAATTATCAATTTATAAATATAATTATCATATGCACGTCTGATTTTTTACTTATCCTTAGTTTCACATAATTTAATGTAAATTATCAAATTATTTATTTAAAAAAGTAAAATTAGTTTTAAATTTTAAATTACTAATACATTGAAAAAATTTATAGTAAAATATGATGATAAATTAGATAAAACAAATTATGAGTCTATTATGAGTATTGAAGTGTCGTTATAATAAACTGTACATATTTCCTGCAACTCTATTTTGACCCAATTGAATATTTTTTCTCTCCGTTTTTTTGGAATTAAAATATTTGTTCTACTCAGTTGAGTTAAGTTGACGATTTCCTTATTCAATAGTGTCAATTAAGATGTTTTCGACAATCCAATTGTGTTAATTGAGTGGTTGGATGTTTCCCCGAATTCAATTTATCAATAGGACATTTCTACCGGAATTTATGTCATTCATGTTAAAGACTTGAAAACAACAACGATTCACTAAAACTTGTTAATATTGAATGGCTACTTCATTAAAAGTTTAAGCCGTCAAAGAAAATAGACATTAAATATTTAATATATATATATATATAGTATCTACTATGGTTCGCCAGAAAGTCAAAATCTGCCAGAACAGTTTTATTGAATTTTTGAGATTTCCTATTTCTCGCTATTGGTTCCAAAACTTGTTCCAGGACTAGGTACAAACAAGGTGCTTGAATTTCATAACTTAATAGGGAGGGCTTAGTTTCTTGCTTTATCAGTTCACAGTTCGGAATTCGGATCATATTATTTAATTTGTTACATATGTCGTGCATGTTTGTGTATTGATCGGCTTCTCGATCATATATCTTCGGTCGTCAAGAGGGACGCAGTGAGGAAGCACTAGATCTTGTCAATTGGTTGTGCGAGAGTATGCAAAGCTTAGATTACGGGAAAGCTTCTGCAATTTATGAAGATGCATTGCTAACGGCAGCACGTTCAGGGCTCGACTGGGTTGTAGTAAGGATCGTTGCTTCATTTCCAGATGCTATATACTCTCGGGATCCGTATACTAGGCAATCCATACTTCATATATTAGCAGAGAACCATGACGTCGACACCATCCCTTTGGAATTTCTTCTCCACAAATATGATCGTAATAATGAGATTTTAAATATGAAAGATTCTTCTGGAAACACCTTTTTGCACTTGGCAGCAAAATTGGCACCTTCGCACAAACTCAATCTTATCACCGGTGCAGCTCTCAAAATGCGGCGTGAAATACGACGGTTTGAGGTATGTGACTTCCGTCTTAGCCGTCAATCATGGATTTTCTTTTTTTTTTCCCGAAAAATTATTCTTCGTTGCTATACGCACGTAACATGAAGTGAGACCAACTAATTTTTTTAGAATAGGGCAAAATACACTTTTCACCCTTGTACTATAACATATATAACATATACTCCCTTGTACTTTAAAAAACATCAATTACCCCCCTTGAATTGACTAGTCAGCATAAAAAACTTTGAATTGGACTATAATACCCTTAATTTAATATGTATATGTTTAACTTATTATAAACTTTAATATAGTCTTTACTTTTTCTTGTTTATTATATTTCAAGAAGGTCGAATTATTTTAATATATTAATATCTATTTTTCAAAAATATAAACAAATATTTTAGAACTTATAATTAATTAATTAATTAATTAAAAGTCTACTTAATTGAAGTATTTTTTTTTAGAATAATGATATTTTAATTGTTTAAGCAGTTTAATGTACAAATTGTTAACTTATAAGAATCTCATTATTTTAAAAGTAAAATACTTCAATAAATTATTCCAACTAAATATTATTAAATTATGCTAAGATAATTGGTATGTTCTTTTAATAATTATTCTTCCCCATAATATATATATATATATATATTACTTGAAAAATAATTATTTTTCTATTAGAGAATTATTTGACATTCATGAAATCTGATGCACAATGAAAATAATATAAGAAGAGCGTTTAACGTAAAACTTTTATAGTAAGGTAATAAGATAAAATACATACATTTATACTATAATAAGGGGTATTTTTGTTAAATTCAAATAATATTATTTTGACTGGTCAATTGAGGGAGGTAAGTGATGTTTTTGAAAGTACAAAGGGGTAAGTGTTATTTATGCCATAGTACAAGAGTGCAAAGTGTGTTTTACCCTTTAAAATATCAAGTTTAGATTCACACAACTATATAATTCAAATTTCATATACTTAGTTTAAATTATAGTCTTTTTAGGATTTTCGCACTAACTTTTGAAAATAGCCATTCTTAGTCTCAAATGTTATAAGGGAAAATTACATTTCGCCACTCAATTATATTGGTTTTCTCACTTTGAAATCTCAATTTTCTTTTGGTTTCCAATGTCCACTTAATCTTTCTGTTTTTTTCTGGAGTGTGCCCCCATAACAAATTTCCAACAAAACTTAACCTTATACTAGCATTCTCTCTCTCTCTCTCGCTCTCTCTCTCACACACACACACACACAATGCATGTTCTAATTGGGACACCATGGTCGTTAAAACAGAAAATTCAAAACTTTGTTCTTCCTTCATTGAGAGAAGAAGCAAACGACGCTGGAAAAACTCCTAGGATGGTATTTATAGAGGAACACGAGACCTTAAGAGCAGAAGGAGAAAAGTGGATAAAAGAAACAGCCAAAGCTTGCTCAATTGTTGCAGCATTAGTTGCCACAGTTACATTTGCAGCAGCTATTACAGTACCCGGTGGGAATGAGAGCTACACTGGATTCCCTTTATTATCTAAGAAAAGTGGCTTCCAAGCGTTCACCGGTTTAAATGTCATCTCTTTCTTCACATCCATCATTTCCCTATTTCAGTCCTTATCCCTCATTGCTTCACGCTATGCAGAAAATGATTTTAAGTACTCATTGCCTCAACGACTAAGGATGAACCTTGTTGTACTTTTCACCTCCGTGATTGCTATGTTGGGAGCCTTTACTACGATAATCTGTCTGCTTGTTGGTCATCGAAATAAGCTATGGGTACTTGCACCTATGCTCCTACTCGCTATATACCCAGCAGTTATATTTTTGGAGCTAGTAGGACCCCTATTTAGGGATGTTGTCATGCATTTGTTATTGTCCTTTGTGGATTTGTTATTGATCCTAGGTTTTACCTCAGTGGCGCCCATAATGGAGTTCGCGCTTCGGCACTTGGACACAATTGAAGGCCTCTAACCTTTTTAATATCCGAATGGTGTTTTTGTTATTAAATTTGAATATGATGTTGTCGAATCAAGTACAAGTTAATTTTTATTTTTTATAAGTCCAAGTTTTTATTATTTTTTTCCTATATGAAGTAAATTTTTTTAATTAATTTAAGGAAAAATTACACTGACCACCCCTGAGGTTTGGCTAATTTACGAAAAACCCCCTACCTTTTCAAAAATTACCAAAAATCCCCCTAAGGTTTCAAAAATATTACAAACTTATTCGAATTTCCGAAAATACCCCTTTCCCTTTTTGGGTGATTTACATTGACCACCCTGAGATTAGGCTAATTTACGAGAAACCCCCTGTGCTTTCAAAAATTACCAAAAACCCCCTGAGGTTATATTAATATTACAACTAGCACCTACTTAGGTTGACTTATCAATAATATTAATTCTTTTTTTTTTCCTCTGTAATATTGTTATCATAAAATTTTAATTTAATAGATTTGGAAAAAAAATATGATTACTTATTCAAATAAATATTCCGAATTTAATGTTATGAATTTATACTAAATATACGTAATATGTGCTAAATTTATATTTGAGAAAAATATAATTATATGCATCCTATATATCCATTATGTGAAATGAGAAATATAAACATTGATTGAAATAAAAAATTAAAATTAAATAATGCACTTGAAAACTTTATTTAGCTTGAGAACTCTAACTCATTTCTCTTAAAATTTACTCCATATTAGCGATAATATAACACACTTGATGTGTTGGTAGATACCTTTAATGCATTAAATTCAGAATATTTATTTGAATAAATAATCACATTTTTTTTTCAAATCTATTACATGAAAATTTTATGATAACAATATTACAGAGGAGAAAAAAAAGATTTAATATTGTTAATAAGTCAACCTAAATAGGTGTTAGTTGTAATATTAGTATAACTTCGGGGGGGTTTTGGTAATTTTTGAAACCATAGGGGGTTTCTCGTAAATTAACCAAATCTCAGGGTGGTCAGTGTAAATCACCCAAAAAAAGGGAAGGGGTATTTTCGGAAATTCGAATAAGTTTGTAATATTTTTGAAACCTTAGGGGGTTTTTGGTAATTTTTGAAAAGGTAGGGGGTTTTTCGTAAATTAGCCAAACCTCAGGGGTGGTCAGTGTAATTCGCCCTTAATTTAAACACTACAAGTGAATTGAAAGAATTTTTATCTAATTTTTGCAAAGAAAATAGAAATTTTCTTCTTTTTTTGTGTAAGTATTTGTTTTAGCAATCATGTATAATTGGTTATTTGTGATTACTTTTGAGCCACCATATAACGTTGGTCACCATAAATATATAAAACAAAAATTACATAATATTACTGTAGCAACCAAATAACTTTTGATTACTAAATTTGTGTATTTAGCAATACTTTTATTATTTTTGTTGAAAATTTAACTGCTAAAACTAGTTGTTCTTCCGGTGCTAGTTGTTGCTTCATATGATGTTAGTAATTCTAAATAGTGACAACTTAAAATATTAATTCTTGCTATCACAAGTTATACTGTGACAAAGTAAAAATAATTGTCACTATGACTTCTGAAAATCCGTATCATCATAAAATTAGCAGTCAGCAGACATATAAGAAATCATGTGAATACGGCTTGAATATTATTGAGTGCTGTTCTAATTGAAACATTATGATTCTGAACAACTCACATGTAAGTTCATACGTACTGTGCTTCATATAGTTTTCAATAATTTCATAACATGCTTCTATTTAATTTCTTTTATTGATATATGATTGCCCAGCGTGTATTTTTTGAAACCACAACGAAAAAGACCACGAAAGAATTGTTATCTATTTAGATATTTAAGCTGAATATGTTAAATTTTTTAGACACAATATTGTTCGAGTTATATATGGTAAATTTTATTTTTAGTTTTACAATTTACTCGTTGTTCATCTTTGGTCCCATTGGTTATATGTTCATAAATTTAGGTTTATAAATTTCATTATTTTTATCAAACTTTTCAACATTTTGATGGCAAAATGCACAATGCATACTCGTTAGTACTCCCAAGTTCTAAATTCAAGAGGGGAAGTTAACAGCCACAGGAGTGGCACTACCAAAAAAAAAGGTGATTTTGTGACTGAAATTTAGTGACCGTAGCTAGCGGTCACTAAAAAAATTGCGATGGAACAATGACCGAGTACTAACCGTATTAGTGACCGATTATCATCAGTCACAAAATAGGTCACTAAATTTTTGCTGTCAATAAATTAGTTATAGGTTTGTTAGATAATATTTTTATTAGTAATAAAGTTAATAATTTGATCATCAAATTTCTAGATCGGACACAAAAATTTTAGAGAATATTTTGATCAGTCACAAATCGGTCACTAATAAGTTATTTATGGAAATGTCTAACTATATGACACTGGGGACTGGGACTGGGGAGTCAAACCTGGGTCTACCTTTTGGTGAAAGCACGCGCAAACCCGCGGGCCAAATCATATATTGAAACATGTGATGTAGCATTATTTATTAAATAAGATTTACTAAACCAAGCATCTTACTAAATTTTGTGTTTTTATTTTTATTTTTTATCTTTTGAAGGGTTTAGGTAGGGTTCTGTATTCCCTAATTATATTTTTCTTTGCACGGTGACTTCTCCGCCGCCACTCCCGCCGACGGCATCCTGCCCCGCGGCCAATATCTCCTCCAACGGCAGGGTGTCATTTCACTGAAGCGGAAGAAGGCGATCGAAAGGGCTAAGAAGGAAGGCGATTGTGGTTGGAATTGATCACCTTAAGTGTTTACAAGAAGATCAGCCCTCGTTATTGATCCATGAGCAAATCGCAATTTCCTCTCCATCGGATTAATTTATGCTGTTTCAATTCTGCTAACTCACTGGTGAGTTTTGTTCTCTTTGTCGTATAGGTTTTTAATAGTTTCTGCTTTTTGCCCCCTTTTCCTTTTATTGTTGACTGTATTGTTTAAGGCTACTTGGTCTTTTAGTATTTTTGGTATGAAATGCTAAGAATTTCATGTTGTAGAGATTAATGTTTCTTTACATGGTATTTTCCAGTACTTCTCCTTTCTTTTTTAGGCACACCAGTTTGCTTTCTTTTTTTTTAAAAAAGTTTCTAGAGGTATGTCACTTGCAAGATTGCCTTCTAATGTTTGTATCTGGTTTTCTTTGTATGACTGGGCGTGCATGTTCTTCAGTTATGTGACATATGCCATTTATGTGTGTGTTATGCCATGAAAACAGGCAGCCATTTACATGTTTTGTACAAGCACACATGCATTCTCACTAGCCCTTTCATGGAAAGAATGCAATAATAGTTTAAAATACTATTTTATTGGGAAAGTTCATTAATGTACATCTTTCACTGTAGAAATGTATACCATTTTTATCTTGTGACAGTGATTGCTTAATTTGTAATGAACCAATCAACTCTTGGAAAATGTATGATATTTATATTGCCAATAACCCTTGCCTTTTTATACAACTATGTTTTCTTCTTATGGGCTGCATATTTTCTTTCCATGCATATCTTGAGCATTTTTAGTTTTTGATCGTAACGATTCTCCTTGTCCTTCTCTGATTCTGTATAATGGCAACTTTGTGCACCTTTTTCCTAGCTTCTGCTGTTACTCGATTGGTTGTTTAGCTTTTTTTTTTTTTGTTGCAAGTGTTGCTTCTTGGAAATCAGTTTTGCTGGTTTGATGTGAAATAATATATTAAGTTGCGAGTGGATGTTTGCTTCAGGTTTATGACCAGCTTGTTGTGCAGTAGCCTTAGTGGTTCTGGGATTTGCAGGCAATGTGAACTCTGGCTTGATGATTTTGATTTGCTGCGTATTTGGCCTCTTCTGCACTTTATCTTATTAGTTGCTCCACATGTAGATCTATAACATGTTGCTTAACTTAAGCATATGCATGACGATGTTTGAAACACTACTCGATTAGTGCAGTTTGGGAAATAAGTACATGAAGGAAGAGTAAAGTTATAGAATTAGATATTTTAATTGTTTCGGCTAAATTTTATAGTAAATATCATTTAGTTGAGAATAATTGTTAGATTTTTGTCCTTGTGTGGCATTTTGTTATCTGTTAACGCTTTGATTAGTTGAATCTGCTGTTAGGCTTATTATCAGAAGAAAAAGCAATTAGATTCTCACTCTCATCTTTTCTCCTCTTTTCATTGCGGCTCTCGTTGAAGTTTGTTGACACACAACAATATCAGAGACTAGTAAAACTATTCTACTATTTGTTTGTCATTATTTTCTTCCTTTTTTTTTCTGCTCGTTTTGCTTTGTCATTAGTCTGATCCCTTTCTGTCCTGATTCTGTCTAATGTTATTCTCTACCTGCTCATGTATTGCAGACTTCATGATTTGAAGCAACTAGGTGAGTTTGGAACTCTGTACTGTATGAAATTTCCATTCAGGTATTGCATTAAACGGTTGCATGACATCGATAAAAATTAAGTATATAAACAACTCTCATTGAGTAACAACAAAATTAAGTTCTCTGCTTTTATATTAATAGTTAGGCTGGTTAATCTTCCCAGAATTATTATTATTTGACTCCTGAATATTCTTAGGCTGCTATTTGTAGTTTTTACATCAAGAGAGATTAATTAATTTATAATTATATCATATCTCAAGAAGTGTAGACATATTTACCCTTATATATATACATATTCAATAATATTCAAGGTTACTCAAGTAATATTTAAGTGGTTCTGCATGAAATTTCCAAGATACTCTTTTAAGTGTTACTATAATGGTTATGGCCATTTTCAAGTGGTTGAATTCCTTAGTATGAATTGTGTTAGCTTGATTTCGTTTTGTCACATCGGAATATCGCACGGTTCTAATTTGAAATTTTCAAACTGAATTAATTATCAACAGCTTTTTTAATCAAATGATGGGTCTTTCTTTCATATTAAGATTTATCATAAAAGATTTATTGCAAGATTGTTTCACTGTATGGCAGGATAAAAACCCCTTTAAACAGTAATTGTCTCTTTTAATGGTAATTAAGTAGCTGCAAATTTTTCACTTAAGATCAGTGAGACTCTAAGATAAGCCACAAATCTCACACTTAACTGGAACTAATAAGATCTGGACTTGCAGCTAATCACTCAAATTACTAGTTTTTCTACTTTTGCCCAGCAATGTTCTATTTTCAAGTACTTTGATTAGTCACTAGCTCTCTTCCGTTTCTTTATTACTTAAAGAATTACACACCCCCAATGATAATTCACTTCAATTCAAATGAATAAGCTCTCTCCTGTTTCTTTATTTTACAATTCTTTAAAGAAGTGTGTGGCTTTCTGATGACAACTACTTTATATTGATGCTTATTTATTTATTATGATAAAGGACTGAAAGGTAAAATTAAGAATTGAGTTTTAAAAATTGCAGAAATTGAACATGTCCAACACTAGAAGTTGGATGTGGCGTTGCTTAGATAATGGTTTGGACTTGTTGAGATTAATTATTGAAGAAAGATCAACACAAATGATCCCTTCATATTGGCTCAACAAGCTCGACAAGTTTTTTATGCAAGTTTTCCATCCTCGAGCAAAGAGAGACGTGATTGGCGCTCAGTGTGCAAAATAAAGGCAAGAACTAGATTGAATATCCCCACAATTACAATGCCAACTCAAAATATTGAAGCAAACATTGAAAGGAACATTGGAGATCCATTTCAGGAAGAGAGTGTGTTAGCACCACTTCAAACCTTGATGGCAGTTGATCTTGATCAATCAAGTGTTTTGCTTGATCAAACAACAAATCCAATAGAGGTACCTTTAGAAGAAATTTGACCTAAAATGCTAATATATAGGTGTAGAAGGATTGAATTTAAAAAGAAAATATTGAACTAATTTTGATAATTCAGGAATAAAAAAAGTATAATTAAATCATGGGTTTAAAAATGAGACTTTTCCTACTACTGTATATAGCAAGCTGGTGTCGGTGAGACATTTAATTTTGACAAATATGCTTAGTGGTGTAAACGAGTCGAGTTCGAGTCGAGCTTTTAATTTTGTAGTCCTCTGTCTTATATTTTCTCGAAACCTTCTTGTTGTCCCATTAAATGAGGCAAAATTGCATATTTAGTTATGTGTGCGTACTGTGTTTGCAAGGTTAGTCATGCATGCACATACTTTAGGAAATAATTAGTCATGTAATTAAAAATATCCCGTAATTTAAGGTCTAATTTCGCTGGAAAAAAAACTCACATGCTCATCACGTTTTTCCGGCAAAAATTAATGACGTGCATACCCGAAATACATGGTGGCGCCATGTCGTGAAAATATGTGGCATGTAGTTGGCACCATTGGATAAAGTTTGGGTGCGGGGTTGCGAAAAGAAGAAACTGCCATTAATTTGGTAAGAGTATTTTTGGTAGTTCCATTTTATCACTTATTTTACCGTTTCATTTTTCTTTTTTCAATTCTAAGTTAGAAAAAATTAAGCAGCTCTACGAACATTTTATCAGTTATGTCCAATTTAACATTAAGGGATTAAAACTCAGGAGGTGTGGCAATTTTCGAAACGAAAGGGGGTATTGGTAATTCCGCCTAAATTGAAAAGAGGTGGGTGTAATAGTAATAACTAATGACACCTCTATAATAGCAAATTCCGTCGGCTCCTGAATTGGGATTGGGTATTCCTTTTGTTTTATTTCGGGGAAGAAGAAGAAGAAGAACATTAAATAGAAAAGCCATATACCTATTTTGAGAGCCCCAATTGTTTCATCCCGTAGTAATTTTTTCTGTCGACAAACCTGAAACTAAGCAAAACACCAAACAAGCGAAGAAAATGTGGAGCACACAAAAATAGAACAATCAAGTATCAAAAGTCGAAACTATACATCACTATCTAAAAAAGACTCAAAAACTACCGAAGGGTTCTTGTATTGCTTACTTGAATTTCTATTAAACCAAACAAAACCAAAAAAGTTAGATATTTAAATTTTATTTCTCACATACAATCTCCCTGCAAATAAACCAATTCAATTAATAAAATGCGAAACAAATTAAAAAAACAAAGATTGGAAAAAAAAAATGGATTCAACACTAAAAAAATGACGAAAATAGAAAATTTTAATACACTTTTTTTTTCTTGATGATTAATTTACACTTCACACAATAATGTAGAAAAAAGCTTCAACAATATTGTTTGCATATTTTTGTGGCTTTTTGGGCCAATGAGCTTTTTGGGGGCATTCAAAGGACATTCTATTGATTGTTTGGTAAATTGATAAGAGTATTGTTGTTCCTTGATTTTGTAATTTAATGGTAAAGCTCTTTCTGTAGATTTAATAACACGACTGTAAAACTAACTTTCACAGCTCTTGATCGAAACATTTTATTTTTTTATCTTTAATTTCTGGTGTTAAATACTTGATCTGTGGTGTTATTTGATCTTTCCTCTTAGTAGGAGAAACCTGAAATAGGGGGCATGGGCTATTGACTGCAGAATGTGTCCTTGTAAACAGCCATCTCTATGAAGAAGACACGTATATATATATATATATATATATATATATATATATTATAGGAAGCAAGAAAACACACGCATTTGTTTGTACCAAAAACTCCAAATGATAGAGCACTCTTGACCATGGGAGACAATGTTGATTTTTGTGTGGTGCGGCTCGTGAACTGTTGAACTTCTAAGCCTAGATGATGGCTCCTAAGACGCTAATAGGCTTTAGGCATGCATTATAGAATTAATGGATTATGTTTTTGTTTTTTCAAATGTAAAATGATGACTGTCAAGAATATAAGACATGGTGGAATTCTACCGTTCCATTAACCAAGATTTCACAAGGGGGTTCAAATGTTTAATTAGAATGTATTAATTGTATTCCATCAAATGAATGGGGGGCATGGGCTATTGACTATTGTCCATCTCTATGAAGAATAATAATAATTCCCTACAATTATTTAAACTCTTACGATTTCCTTAGCTCTAATTTATGACAATTGCTCTAAATATCTAGTTTGAAAGATGATTCCAGTAAAGAGACTTGAGTAAAAAGCTTACAAGAACTTCAATAACAATAGAGGAAAAGCAAGTTGAGGAACAAGCATGTTTAGATTTTTCAGTCTCTCTTTGTTGTATATATTCCCTACTCTTGGGCATTCTCCTTGCACGCTCACCAAACAATCACACAAATTCGCAAACAAGCAAAAACCCCAAAAAACTAACCGCGTAGAACCAACTTCGAAAAAGTGTTACAGAATACAAACAATATTAACTACCACATCTATGGAACGGAAACAACACCGATCATATCAACAACTATTTTAATCCTCACAAATAATCTAACTAGAACAAATTAACATACAGAACCACTAGCAACCAAATACATAAGTAATAGGAAAAATTACACTGACCACCCCTGAGGTTTGGCTAATTTACGAAAAATCCCCTACGTTTTCAAAAATTACCAAAAACCCCCTAAGGTTTCAAAAATATTACAAACTTATTCGAATTTCCGAAAATACCCCTTCCCCTTTTTTGGGTGATTTACATTGACCACCCTGAGATTAGGCTAATTTACGAGAAACCCCCTGTGGTTTCAAAAATTACCAAAAACCCCCTGAGGTTATACTAATATTACAACTAGCACCTACTTAGGTTGACTTATCAACAATATTAATTCTTTTTTTCCCCTCTGTAATATTGTTATTATAAAATTTTAATTTAATAGATTTGGAAAAAAAAAATTATGATTACGTGAAATGAGAAATATAAACATTGATTGAAATAAAAAATTGAAATTAAATAATGCACTTGAAAATTTTATTTAGCTTGAGATCTCTAACTCATTTCTCTTAAAATTTACTCCGTATTAGCGATAATATAACATACTTGATGTGTTGGTAGATACCTTTAATGCATTAAATTCAGAATATTTATTTGAATAAATAATCACTTTTTTTTTTCAAATCTATTACATGAAAATTTTATGATAACAATATTTCAGAGAGGAAAAAAAAGATTTAATATTATTAATAAGTCAACCTAAATAGGTGCTGGTTGTAATATTGGTATAGCTTTGGGGGGGTTTTGTTAATTTTTGAAACCATAGGGGGTTTCTCGTAAATTAACCAAATCTCAGGGTGGTCAGTGTAAATCACCCAAAAAAAGGGAAGGGGTATTTTCGGAAATTTGAATAAGTTTGTAATATTTTTGAAACCTTAGGGGGTTTTTGGTAATTTTTGAAAAAGTAGGGGGTTTTTCGTAAATTAGCCAAACCTCAGGGATAGTCAGTGTAATTCGCCCTAAGTAATATTCACTACTTTATGACAATACACATGCATCAAACCCAAAAAATTACAAGATAGCACCACACTCCTTATACAACAAAAACCACTTCGTGAATTTTTATCCATATCAAGTAAAGAGTACCTTGAGTAATTCGAATTATTACAATGAAATTACACTATATCATTCACTCATATTACATCACGGCCTAAAAGCACCCCATAAACTAAATTGATCAACTAAACACCATCCTCATGACAATAAATATATTCCTTACTTTTAACATGCATAATGACTCCCGCCTCCTTCTAAGTAAGGTCCAACAATATTCTTACTAGCATTTTTTCTGTATGCTCAAACAACCCAATAATAGAAACCCACTACACCCATAAACATATCCAACAAGCAACCTAAAATAAACAAATACTAATACTACTCTTTGTAGCTCAAAGATAATGCAAAAACACAAAAAGCCAAAAAGTCATGAGAAAACCTACCTTAACGTAAATAAGCCCTAACAATAATAGAAAGACCCCAAAACAAAAATATCAACAGCAAAGGAATAACACAAAATCACAATATACTTGATGCATAAACAACATATAATCCGATTATCAACACCACCAACATAGCCAACCATAAAATAGAAATATTCACACAACTAATATAAAAAATACAATTGAACACCGGCTCGCCGATAACAACCTCGACCGTCAGCATGGCAAATAGCCGACGCCAACACCAAAACCAATTAAATTCAAACAAACCGACCATCTTCACCCAGATAATCAAAAGACGCCACGGAGAGCCAAAAAGGAAGAGAAAAAGAAAAAAGAAAAAAGCAAAAAAAATAGGCACATGATTAATTAGCAGCAGAGGCACTCGATTATCTACCGCAACAAGCTTTGTAAGCACACCCAAACGACGCTGTTTCACTTCCATGGCAAACACAATTTCTCCACTTGCATGGTTTTAGAATTAAATTTTTACAACGAGATGCTTATAGTAGAAGGTACAAAAATACGGGATAACCCTTGCATGGTTTTAGGATTACATTTACCATTTATTGTTAAAAAGTTAACGCGACTGCTTTTTTAATTCCATGATTAATTATATTATAGGACTTATTTTTATTATTTTAAAAAAATGTCGAGCCAATATTGCAAAAGATCATGTACTTTGGGTCCAAAAAATGCATTTTTTTTTCAGTCATAACACTCAGCAACATGATTAGGGGTCCAAATAGATGTTACACGGATCGAATATGCCGTTTTCATATTCGCATCCATTTAATTTTATTGGATATCGGGACCAATACAGATATTGATGGATATCTAAAATCAATATCCATATCCAAATCTGTCAGACATCGGATATGGATATATCCGATTGTTATTTTAAAAATTAAATTCAACTATAGATATTTGAATATCGATGTCCCATGATGAATATTTAAATATCTTATTCAATTTAAATAATTGATATTTATCTATAATTAATTGAATATTTGAATTTTTGTTTATACAATTTAGACATATTTTTTTTTTATATATTATCCACTTATTTACAAAATATTATATATATATACACACACACATTAGATATCATATACTTTCGTTAATTAATAACACCTAAAGTTTATATATGTTAACTTATTCCTTTTATATATTTATAAGTTGTAAAGATATGATATCCATTAAAAAAAATTCATGTATTTTATTTGAAACAACGATTTATTATTTATTGTTCACATAATATGAACTACTCATTTTTCATTTCTATATATCTTATAATATATTAAATAAAATTCAGATTATTATTAAAAATATAATTTTCTAAAATGTATTAACCACAAAATGAAATTTAATTTACAAAATTGTATCGATAAATAAATCAATTAATTTAAAAAATGAAACATTATTAAAAAAGCATGAAAACTTTGGTATACATAGACGTTATTTTTTGCCAAACATTATTTATTGGATATAATTAATAAATACAACTAAATTATAAATAATTGAACATATAAATAGATATGTATTCGGAACAGATATTAAACGGATCGGATATCTAAATACCATATCCTTATTCATTTATAACTGAATATCTATAATCGGATACGAATAATATTCACTTTAAATGGATATAGATAATGCAAACGATAATTAGATTTTTAATTATCCATTTACAACCCTAAACATTATGATTAGATACGCAGGGACAACTCTAGATTGGACTAATTAATTTTTCTAGTATGATTTTTTATTTAACTTGGGCTGATAGATGGACTTAAGAGTTGCATGAGGCCCATTTGGAAAGAACCCACCTTGCTAGGAGATAATTATATTGACATCTTCTAAAGTTTGATACAAATACACTTAGAACTTATGAGGTTTTACATTGATAGAAACTATCCCTATCATCAACTTTAACATTACTATTTATTTTTTTTTCTATCTTAGCTACTGGATTCTGAACCACTGGCCGATTAATTTGAATTCAAATATTGCTGAAGCTCAATATGGGAGATGACTCTCCAACCCGTTTGCTCCACTCATAACTCAAGGATTTGAACCCTAATTGTTTATGAAATTGATGCATCATCTCATTAAATTAACTGGTAGATCTTCTAAATTTTGTATATGCAAAAAAGTTACTCATGTTGTCGACTATCGTTTTATAATTAGACCCATAGAAATTTGACGTAAGGGTAATTTCTGTAATTATGTAAACCTCAAGGTGTCTAACTATATTTATACCAAATCTCAGTTATTGTAAGTGCAATTATCTCTACTTGTTGTGATCTTATAATTTCTACGAAAATGCAAAGCGTTTTCTCCAATGAGTGATTCCTCATACTCGTTTTTAATATTAGGGAAAATCACACAATTGGTCCCAAAAATTTATGCTTATATTTTTCAATCGACGTTTTAAGTCCTTCAAATTTTAATTATTTTTCACTTTATCCCTTCAGCCAAGTTATTCGGGTAAAATTGTAAAGTAATTATAGATATCAATTCTCAAGTACTATTGTTTTAAAACATAATATCATTGGTGTTTCTCTTTTGAATAATATATTTTTTCCTAAATTATTATCCCTCTTCAAGTAATGATAGATATCGATTCTCAAGTACTATTACTTTAAAGACTCACTATAAGTTAAACATACACAAAACATGGTGTAAAATCCAATAAGGAGTTTAATTTGTGCTAGAGATTATCTTATAATTTAATTTGAAGCCTCAACTATACTGATTGAGTGACTCTTCATTTCTGATAAAAACAATGAATTAACTCTATTTTTCATTCACCCAAAATTAGCTCCAATATAGAATCATAGATTATAAGTTTACTAATTGGATTAATCTTCATTTCTAAAAACAATTAATGAGCTCCATTGCCCATTTACCTAATAATGTCACTAATGTAAATCATAAGTTGGCTAGGAAGGATTTGGTCATTTGATGAGATCAGCTTGATGTGCCTTTTGTGATAACTAAAATAATACAAATGTAAAAGTTAGGTTCAAATAAAATTATGTGGAAAATTATGCAAGGATAAAACGTCATCTTACAGTTTTTTTCATTTTATTCAATGAGAGGGGGGGTGTAGGGTTGGAAGGGACGATTGGCCTCTCAAAGATGTATATCTAACTATAATTGATATGTATTTTTGTAGAAATTCAAAACTTTGGACCACAAAAAATGATAAAATTGTTTTTTTATATATTTTAAAAAGTCAATTTTGCAATCTAAATAAAAGTTTCTGATGCTATCATTCTTTTTATCGATTTAAAGGCATAAACATGCGCTAACAATATCTTTTTACAAGGCTTTTCTTATCGTACAAAATATTTGAACGAAAAAACATTTACCATTGTGGGTATGCTTAGATCTTGAATTTTGATGTAAAAAATAAAAGAAAAAATGTAAATTGTCGAAAACATGCACAACCACGCTGATTAGAAAAAAAAAAAAAAAAAAAGCACCATACTAGACAATTCGGATCTTCTATAACACTTTTCGTCTAACATTTTTTATTTCACTCATTGATAAATGCTTCGTGTATTGATGATCGGTTGAGATTAGGAACGATAAAAAATATGATACGAAAAAAGAAAAGGCAGATTTTCTTTTCTAATATCTAGCGTTCATCAATACACACGACATGTATTAGTGAGTTTATCAGAACATATTAAACAAAAGTGTTATTAAAGATTCGAAATGGTAAGTAAGTGTTGTGCCACCAACAACTTGGATTTTGTTGGTGACCACCTACCGCATTACAATGTAATTGAAAATAAAAAAACGACTTTTTCTTCTATATAGTCTCATTCCCATACAGCTTGATGTTATTTTCGGTGTCAAATCAAAAAAAGAAATCTATATATATATATATATATATATATATTCCCTGTGGCTTTCAGTGTTCGGACATTTATTCTGATCTAAGTAGCAGCCAAAATGGACATTATCGGAAAAAAGGGGAAAATTGATAGTTTGAACGGCAAACACGAATTGGCAAATGGAATTAAGAAACGTGTTAAGATAGGGTTCTTTCATAGATTTATAATATATGAATTGTGGTCCACGCGGGAGATGCTAATAATTTCCATGTGCTGGATTTATATTCGTCATGATTTTGAGAATCATTTGTTTACTAATTAAGGCTTGTCACGATAATCATATACAGGATTTGAGGGGACGGCCGTCCCCCTCAAATTTATATTTAATTAAAATTTTTGTGTTTTTATAAAAATTTTGAAATTTGTCCTCCTTCCCCCTAAATCATATTTTTTTTAATATTTTATAAAAATTTAACTTCAAAGTCCCAATCAAAAATTTATAACTCCACCCCTAATTATATATGTATATATATACACTTATTATATTGTTCAGCCATTCTCTAAAAATCTATATATGTTGTTGTTTTTTTAATATAATATTATATAATTAAATAAAATTGATGTGACACCACTAATTAAAAAAACTAACACAAAAAGCTAGATATTCCAATGCAGTCGCGTTTTCCGGTCTCTAATCAAGCTAGAAGATACATAAAAGGCTAAATATTCTTATGCCGTTGCATTTTCCGGCCATATTCTAATCAATTAAAAAGTTACACAAAAGGCTAGAAATTCCTATACCGTCGTATTTCTTGGTCCTTTAATTTCTTTTGATACTTTCGATCCAAAGCAATAGCTTCTAACAAGTTCAATGGATAAGATGGATATGCTCCAAGCCTCCAATTGACTTAAGAATGGGATGACAGTGATCCGCCAGCATGATGGTTCCGATCTTGAATACAATTCATTGAAATCGTAAAGCACCAACACAAAATGCTACCGCATGTCCACCTGCAGTGCAGTAAGGCACCACATTTGTCATATAATTTGTTTAGTGCACCTAAATTGAGTTCAAAAAAAAACTTTGGGGAAATGAAATGTTTAATATACCGCAGCACATTTCTTATATAATTTGTTCAGTACACCTAAATTGAGTTCAAAAAAAAAAATTGGGGAAACAAAATGTTTAATGAGTTCAAAGTAGAGAGTAATGGATTAATCTAGTCTGGAATAAAAAGATGATCACTACTGAGAAACAGTTCAATCAAATTGGATTGCTTCAAGCGGTGTTTTGCGCGGAAAGCCAAATACATTAATTTGGTTTCTTACCAAACCAAATTTGTATAATATAATAACACTACTAGAAAATAGGGATTTAGCCACGGATTTTGACTTAAAATCCGTAGCCAAAATATATAGCCACGGATTTGGCCACGGAAAAAATCCGTGGCCAAATGTGGCGTGGCTAAACTTGGCCACGGAAAATGGCCACGGACTTTTAGCCACAGATTTTTCCGTGGCCAAAACCAGTTTTTTATTTTAGTAAAATAAAATATAACCACGGAAAAATCCGTGGCTAATATTGATTAATATTTTTAAATATTAAAAAATAGCCACGGATTTTTCCGTGGCTAAATCAAATAATTTTTTTAAATAATTAAATTTAGCCACGGAAAAATCCGTGGCTAATATTTATTAATTTTTTTAAATATTAATGTTAGCCACGGATTTTGCCATGGCTAAATCCGTGGCTAAAATAAATATTAGTAAAAAAAAAACTGGGCACGTTACCCTCAACGGACCGACCCGCACCCACGCCCACCTCAACAGCCCGACCCACACCCGCACCCGCGAACCTGACATTTATTCAATTGTTACAAGAGGGAATCAAACTAGAGACCTCTTGGTAAATAGCCAAGTGTGTTGCCACTAAGCTATGACACATTTCTTGGTCAATTTTGAACGTCCAAGATATTTATATGTATATATATATATATTCAATTTTGTTAACAAATTTTACTAATTTATATCTATTAAGTGAATATACTTTATTAATTCATACTTATTATAATTTAATTAAGATATATTAAATTGTGTAAATTATAATTCTTTCTAATTTTATTTTTACCCACAGATAAATTTGTGATAAATTGTCTTTTTTTCTTGATATATATTATGCCTTATCTATTGATGCTTTTTCTAGAACAAGCTTTTATCTTTTTAATATAATAATAAACTAATATCTATATATAATAATTTATATACCTTGAAAGTTTTCAACGCCATGTGTAATTTAGGACGGATGAATAGTTTTATTATACTCTATTTTTGACACATATGGGGTTATGGTGATTTTTAATTTTAATTTATATAAAAATACGATTGTTTATAATTCTCCAAAAGATCAATATAACAACTATCTAAAATCTAAGATAAGAGAAGTTATATTTCAATTCCAATGAAAGGATAAAATTAATATTTTTTTCTAAAATTTACGATTTACGGTATTTTTAAATTATTAAAATTATTTATAACTTACTTTTATACTAACCAAAAGAAATTTCCATAATTATATAAAAAAAATCTTGAAATTGTATATAATCTATTATTTTTTCGTGGCTATATAAGAAATAATTTTGCAAACCAAACCCATAAATATGAACACATTGGCCTATTCCGTGAATTATCTCCATAAACACCCCTTATTCGATCATACTAAGCCTGTAGAATAGAAACCCTAGGGTTCTGAAAGGTTATGTTATTCATACTTGTTAGAAGCCTCTCCCCGAATGGGCCCAAGCAGTTGTGTTGATTGAAAGAGTGAAGAATAGTATAGTTGACGCATTTAACAACACGTTTATTGTATGTTTTTTGTAAGCCAAGCTTTTGAGCTGACTGGTAAAATTGGTGGATACAAGTGTGTTGTTGATATCAGGAATGGATGGGAACAATGGGGACGATGGCGGAGTGTAATTGCCGGAGTACTGTATGATAGTTGTTGCGGTTGTGTTGTGAAAAGTTCCGATGACGGCATAAACTTTGGCTACCATGTAATAGTGGTTTGGTGGCTGATTGGCTTCCAGTAAGAAGTCGATGGTCTGTTTGGGGGATATAGTGGTATAATCACTTCTCAATTGTTTGGTGTAGGCCCTTTCTGAACCAACGACTGTGATGTTGTTGCTCGCTATTCTAACGAACATGATGTTGTTCATCACAGCATTGACCATTCGTAGTAAATACCTCTTGCCATAATCCACTAGGGATGGCAACAGGGCGGATTTGGGGACCCGCCTAGCCAGGGATTTTTTGGACTCGGTAGACCCGGTCTAAAACTTTAAAATAATTAAAACATATAATTTTTTAAGAAAATTGATATTATTACAACTTTATAAATATGCAAAAAAATAATAGCATTACCAAATCACTAATTATTTACAAATTTTTATGAACACATTTTAATTTTTAAAAAATTAAACATCGTTATCACGTATTTATTTGCACATATTTTAAAATCATAACTTAATTATTAATGTTATATAATTATTTTTATACACAAGAGTATCATAATTATTTTTTTAAGTAACTATTTATATAATATATACTTTTATATATAAAATATAGAAGTATATTATATAAATTTACATAAAATAATAAATAAAAAATATATAAAAATTATTAATAGGGCGGGTCTAGGTCTAACCCGAACCCATTGCCATCCCTATAATCCACCGTCAGCCTGAATGTATTTGCATTATTTTTATAAATTTAATTGATGGTTACAATTATGTATTAATTGTCACATTGATAGTTAGTTAAACACGTACATTGAAAGCGCAAATATTACCACTAATCGTTGTAACAATTTTGTTGTCTCTGAGTTCTCACCACATGATACATCACTAATTGTTAGTGACCATAAACACAATTTTCATGTGGCCATAAACAAAATTTTCATTACTAATCTTCAATAGTGACTGTTTATTCACAATTATTTTTCCTAATAAACTAATAAAATTCACACTTTTCTAATGAATAATATAATTATTTATGT
Source organism: Petrea volubilis (assembly GCA_026212405.1). Classification (NCBI taxonomy): domain Eukaryota; kingdom Viridiplantae; phylum Streptophyta; class Magnoliopsida; order Lamiales; family Verbenaceae; genus Petrea; species Petrea volubilis. The sequence goes on along the minus strand of CM047874.1, from coordinate 25,914,923 downwards.
TTCATGAGTTTACAATATCATATCGTAATTGATATTTAACCAATATTCTTTCCCATAAAAATTATGTAAAGTGCCGTTGTTTAGCTAGTACCAACTATTCCCCGTTGAAATACTTGTTGAGTTAGAATCATAAAATCATGAAAAAAAAAATTACCAAGTGGTTAAACAGCCCTGACCTGTCTTCAAGAAAGAGCCCTGACCTGACCTATATTTTTGTCAATACATTATTAACAAGCAATTTCCTAATAAATAACAAATATTTGAATTTCCTAAACATAATGGGTAATTAAATTAATTACTAAATTTTGATTTAAATCCATTTTATTTTATAATTCAGCATCTTGGGAAATCTGGAGGTGGAGGTAGCATTCTTGAATTTGGGGTCCTGCCATTTTTAGTAATAAACACCATCTCCATACCCCAACTTATATGACGCTCAAAATGGCAATGCATCAACCAAACTCCTGCAACAAATATAAATTATATAATTAACAATAATTAATAATATTCATACTAAAATTAATGAGGTAAAAAATGAAAGTATAAAAACACTATCAGAAGAAATAAAGTCGATGAAAATATATGATCAGAGGTAATTATAATTAACAAAACTATTTTAGAATGAATATATACTTTGGAAACTAATCTATTTTCATATTATATTTTCCATTTCATTATGTCATTACATAGAAAATTATGATAGTAAAATTTTATGTAATAAAAATTATTTACTAATTAATAATGAAACCAACCACTATAATATAATAGTTGAGCCTTTTCATGATATTGATCATGTTCATATAAATAAATAAATAAATTATCATAACATATAAAAGATAGTAGTTGACGTTGTAAGTTGCCCAATATTTATCAAAATTATTAATTTGAAAGTCACGTATCAACAAAAAGGATAACAAGTAAAGTAACCTATACAAAAATTGTCAAAAATTCATTTTTTTAAATTCGGTGATTTTTTTTATTTTATTATCTTAGTTTTAATCTATTGGCCGACTAATCTGAATTTATGTACTATATAGGCCTAATATGGGGGTGACCTTTCCAATCTAATTGCTTCATTTACAGCTTTATGATTCAAAATCTGGAAGTGGCTTAAGGGATATAGCGTCTCATCCCCGTTAAACAAAATGATAATTTTGGTGATTATTGAACACTGAATCTCATGATTGTAAGAGCAATTTTACATGTACAAATTAAGTGTATCCATATTTGTAGTGACGGCGCGTGCACAACACGGGATGAATATAAATGTACATAATAAAAAGTAAGAGGACTTTAAATATCTTAGGGTCCTCCATGATAATCAAGTGTGTAATAAGGGATTTATCAATAAAGCACTCCATAATATTTAATTATGGACCAAAGTAATCATAGCATAAGAATGTACTTTGGCATCACTCCACTAGTTAATCAATAAAATAAATATGGCATTTGTATTTTTTTTTTGAACAAAGTTGTATATTTCATTTAATCCTCAATTATTTTCACTCATTCTACTTGTCAAAGTCATGAGCACTTGAGGAAATTTAAATTAAAGGCAGCGAAAGAACTAAAAAGAAGTAAGGTACTCTCAATTTTCTCGGCCTATAAAAAGCTCAATAATCAGCGAACTAAGAGGTCGGAACAATGGCTTCCTCCACCACCCCGTCACCCTCGAATGAACACCAATCTTTCCCAAAGCACCTATCAAAAATTAATGTAAGCAACTTTGTGTCTGCGAAGCTCTGGCGAGATAAGCAATCAAACAATTATTATTCTTGGAAAAAACAGATGCTTTGCCTGATTGAGAGTCAAGATTTGCTCTGCTTCATTGATGGCAAAATCGAACCTCCGCAGCGGCCGCCAGAAACCGCCGCCGATGATGGAAAGAAAAACAACAAAAATTATGTTATATGGAGAACTGATCGGCTGATACAGGGTTGGATCTTAGGCGCACTTGATGAGGCCCTGCTTAAAACTGTGGCTAAAAATGTTTCTACTGCCAGAGATGTTTGGGTAGAGCTGGAGAATATTTTTAGTGAGAGAAATGATCAGGTGCATCAAGGTATGTACAACCTCTTTCCCATTTCATCACTGTCTCAACAACTTTCCATGAACTTGCTATATATGATGCTATTTATCTTGATATCTTCAGTAGCTTCTTGAGTCCTAGATATTTCTTGCCTGCACAATCAGTGATCTGGCTGTGGTTGAATGTTCAGTTTATGTTGTTGTATCTGTCTCTGTTTGATGGCAATATGCCAGAAAAATTGCATTTTTAGGGCAGTAGAGATGGTCATTTTCATGTTTACGATATTTTTTTGGGTGTGCAAATGTGGGATAGTAAGTTGTAAAAGTTTATAATGTTAGGACGATCATTTTTTCGGCCATTTTCATCTGAAAATTATACATGGCAATGACGTGACTTTTAAAATCCAGAGTTGGTGTCCAGCTGGCCAAAAATATTTCCAACTTGGATTACACATCAATATAGACTTGAAATTTTGGAGGAAAAATATATATAATTAAAAAATTATATTTATAATACATGTAATATCTATATATATAAATATAAATAAGAATATTTTTTTCAAATAATAATTATGTATATAAAGGTGTGTCAATGAAATCCCCCTTGTATCAGCTTCTCCAGGAACACCTCCCAACCCACACCCACAAACACACACAACCCAATTGCTGGCTGCCTCCCCCTCCCTCCACCAATATCTCCCCTAGCCGTCTGCTGCCCCCACCTCCCATGCCAAATCGCCGGCGCCGCCTCCACACGTTCCTCCCGCACCCCTAACCCTAAGAATTCTTGTTTTCCTAGAGAGGTGGAGGGGCAAGGGGCAGGAGGGAGAATTGGGGGTGGGGTGCTTGGAGAAGACGGAGAAGGCTGTCTTCTTCAGGAGAAGGGGGGGGGGGGGGGGGGATTGGTTGGTTGGGGGGTTAATATATTTATATATATGTATATTATATAATATAAATATTATTTTTTACATATTTATGTTTATAAATATCATTGTATTATTTATATGATTCATTATATATATTTTTAATTATTATTGTATTATTTATATGATTCATTATATATATTTTTAATTATTATTGTATTATTTATATGATTCATTATATATATTTTTAATTATTATTATTATTATTGCATATATAAAAGTTACAAGAACTTGTAATCTTAATTTATTTTATATTAATCTTAATTTTTAATTTATATATATTTTATTTCAAATTAACTTATACTCTCATTTTGTTAAATTATATGTAAACATTACTAATGCAAATTACTAAATTTTATTAAATTCTATTCATATATTTCTTTCTTAACTATTTTATTATTGCCTAGTTGCACATTTCACCTTGTACCTTGCAATTGTTTGCACTAACTTAGGTCAGCAAATAATGACCTCCAAGAAATTGTGAAGTTTCTCAAATTATTAACAAGAGGCATACATGATTTGGCCTAGCACTTGACAGCTAAACGAATAGGTGTGCCTCTTTTCGTTTAACATACTTTGTTCACTACAAGAAAACGCTCAATTTTCGGCGGAATATTCCACCGAAATTTTTAGGCAAATTTTCGGCGGAAAATTAAAAAATATAAAAAATAATAATTTTTAAACGGCGGATTTTCGGTAGAATTTCCGCCAAAAAATTTAAAAAATTAAAAATAAATAAAAAATAATATTTTTTAAATTAAAAATAAATAAATAATAATAATTTTTAAATTTTTCGACTGATTTTCGGCGGAATTTCCGCCGAAAAATTTAAAAAATTAAAAATAAATAAAAAATAATATTTTTTAAATTAAAAATAAATAAAAAATAATAAATTTTTAAATTTTTCGTCGGATTTTCGGCGGAATTTCCGCCGAAAAATTTAAAAAATTAAAAATAAATCAAAATTAATATTTTTTAAATTAAAAATAAATAAAAAATAATAATTTTTAAATTTTTCGGCGGATTTTCGGCGGAAAAAAATTAAAAAACTTAAAAATAATTAAAAATTAAAAATAAATATTTTTTAAATAAAAAATAATAATAATTTTATATATTTTTAAAATATATTAAAATTTAAAATTTTGATTTTTATTTGAATTATTTTTATAAAATTATTATTATTATTGTTATTATTATTATTATTAGAATGAAATGAATTTTTGTATGCTATATATATGTATATAATATTATGTATTATATATATAAATTTTCAATAAATAAAAAACGTATTATTATTATTAATTATTTTTATTTGAATTGTTGTATGATATAAATATATAATGTAATGAATTATGACAACAAAGTGAACATAACTCAAAGGTAAGAGAGTTGTTTGCCAACCGAGAGGTCAAAGGTTCGACTCCCAGCGGCCCCAAAAGTTGGGATAATATCGGGTGCGTGTACGCACGCGCGCGCAAGCTGGGTCGAGGTCCCGTGTTCGACTCCTGGGTTGGGCAATTGAAAATATATATTTAATTAAAAAAATTAATAAATAAGTAATAATTTCGGCGGAATTTTCGGCCAAAATTCCGCCGAAAATTAAAAAAATTAAAAATATATATATATATATATATTTTTCCCGCCGAAAATTCGCTGAAAAATCACTAGCGATGAAGGTTTTTTCGGAAGATTGAATCCGCCGAAATTTATTTTTTCCGCCAAAAATTTCGCCGAAACAACTGTGTTTTCTTGTAGTGGTTGTGCTACATTTCACTTCTAAGCCAAATCCACTTGTTGAAATTTAGTTGAATTAAAATAAATTTGAATTTGAATACAATACTTGATTATCCCATATATACACTCTTGGGTGTAGCCCAAGCCTAACCGGTTGCGCACGCACATGAGCATGGTACCAACCAGTTAGAGACACGTTCAACTGATTTTAAAGCCTTATGATACCCCAATATAGTCTCATAATCAAAGTCCAACATGAGCTATAAAAATAGTTTTATTCCACTGTCCACATACAACAACTGACTTTCTTGAGATATATAACAAACACTACAATTCTCAAAAGTTATTGAACTTAAAGTATTTAGAACTTTCGGCACTAAATGAGATGAGAAAAACCACAAAATGATTATCTATTGTATTTTCTTGTTATGATTGTGGTGGAATGATGGTTATTTATAATAGTCCAAATGCAGTGACTTTTAGTAACATAGACATGAACTTTAGAGCTATGTACATTCATTGAATCCCTTCATAGATTCGTTGAACCTAAACACATCCATTCAAGGTGTCAATTCATCTAATTTATTGAATTTAGGCATACCATTTCAATGAATCACACCCATTCATTTTATTAATATAAAACATTTAATTTTCATTCATATAAGAAAATTAATTATGTAATTAAAATTTTCAACAATTGATTCCTCCATTTAAACTATACACTATTCATATGATAAGTGTAAAATACTTATTACATAATTAGTTTCGATATAGTTGAATTTGGTGTTGGTAAGTATCCGTCGAGTGTATGGGACTTTGTAGAAGAAAAAACTCTAAAAAAAAAAAAAAACCAATTCACATCAAAGGCCACGTGTAGTTCTCTAACTGCCTTGAATGTGTTTATGCACTTCACGTTTTGCTCGTGTTCAGTTAAGATACTTTTAGATTATAATATTTTCTAATGCAAATACCTCAGTTATATTATAAGTTTTGTATTTAAATTGAATTGGAATTTAGTATTTACCATCTTCAAAATTTTGAATAGCCATCCTATTTATGTGAAACGAAGTCTTCCTCGTTAAGATTTAAAATTATAGCTTCATCATTGACAATCCTATGATATGATCAGGAAATTACCAAATACTTGTCAGTAAAATACGAGATGTATGATTCCATAACCTTAAGTGTTTTAAAATTTAAAATTTAATTGTGTTATAGCATACATACTTGATGTTGATTATTAATGTTAATTGTTTAAATTTTGTAAGGCACTATTTATTGTGTCGATTAAATTGTGTAATGCACTCAATCATTTCATTGGGAGAACAAAAATCAGGTGTGAACATAATTTCCTAATTAAAGACCTCATTCTATAACAATGTCCCACTTTATAATTAGATAAGATCTCATATTTCATAATTCACAGTCATTGACACGTGTATAAAATTACTTTCTTAATTATCATTGTAACATACTCCAAATTTGAAATAGAAGATCTCATATTGCTTTATAACTACCTAACATATTCCATATTAATCATTGAAAGCAGAGTGGAACGACTACTTGCCGTTTTACAGAGCTACAATTGCGAGAGACTGGAGAGCGGCAAAACAAATACTAGAGAAAGACCCAGATGCCATGAAAGCCGGACTCAATTCCAACTTAGAAACAGCTCTCCACATTGCCGTTGCCCGCTTCGACAACGATTTTGTTCGAGAGTTGGTGGATTTGATGCCTAACGATTTATTAGGACAAACAGACAAGCTCGGGCACACAGCTTTACATGTGGCTGCCCGAAAGGGGAGAATGGGGGCAGCTAAAATCTTGGTGGACCGACGACCTGATTTGCTCTACAATATCAACAATGTGGGTGAATTACCAGTTCACATGGCAGCCCTATCTAGCAACGATGGCACCTTTCGGTACTTTGTTAACGAGACCAAGGGTGGTATATCGCCTAGCCTATATCGTGGTGAAATGGGCGTCAAGCTTCTGTGTAGTGCTATTGATGCTGAATTTTTTGGTGCGTAAGTGATTAACTATAACAAAGAAAAATATAAAGATTATATATATGCCAACTATCATCAAAAATAATATTCAAACCTGAATTAGGCTTGGCCTCACTGAGCCAATCACATTATAGTACTCTTTTTATAACATACACCAATTATGTGAGAAATCAATATATGTTTGTTTGGCTGAGCATTTTGCAAGACTTCTCCACTACTCGTCTTTGCATCAAATTATTGACCTGTGCATTTTTGGGTGCAGATGTGGCATTGGATTTGGCTAAAATGTATCCCAATTTGGCAATTTTGAAACTTGAAGATGGCAATTCTGCTTTGAAAAGGATCGCCCTCAAGAAGAGCACATTCGATGACAGCGGTGATTTCTCGTCAAGTGAGTCTTGCTTTTCTTAACACCAATTCACATGATCTACATTTCATTTTATATTTCTAGTATAGAATAAATGTATTATGAGGTATGGACTTTTCTGTTAACAATTAGGACGGTATATATATATATATATATATAATATCTTCGAAGTTAATTATGAACGAAAGATGCTTGCAATTAACTAGATCCAACCAAATCATGACATAGGTTTAACATAGTGAAATAAATTAAACTATGACATGATATTTTTATGTTAGGAGTGACAACTTTACGTTCTCTTGTGATTTGCAACCATTATTGTTAATTCTCTTGGAATTTTTATATAAATGCATCCTCCAAAATTGGAATGTTCGAATTTTTATCCTGTGTTTGTGTTTTTCTACTTTAGTTCTTTATCTTTTAAAATTTTCAATTTCAATCCGATTTTTAACTACTTCGGCAGCCGAAGTTGACGTGACACGAAAAACGGTCATATTTTTTTCACTAGTGCTAATCTAGCAAATAATTTAGAATTTTTTGCTAATTCTAAAAAACTAGATTTTTAATTTTAATCTAAAAAATTAAAGATTAAATAATTTAAATTTTAAAATTTTAAATTAAATTTAGTGAATAATATTTAAAAATACTTAGAATTTGAACTTATGGAACCTATATTGTTATCTATTATAAATGAATTTTGACAATTTTTTATGAAACTCAATAATCATATTTTTGTTATTTTCAATTGATATGTATTATTTTATTGAAATCGAACCATGATATATGTAGATAAATGTTAGAATATTATGAATGAATAAATAATAAATATATAATTGTTTGTTTCAAGATATAAAATGTACACAAAATGCAAGTATTTATCTGTATTCGAAAATTTTCAAACTTTACTTTGGTTGAAGAATGCAGGAATCCTCCAAGTAAGTTAGTTCGAGTTTTTTTTTTCCAAATAAATTAAAGATGGGTAAATATATTTATTTAACAAATATTATATACATATATATGTGTGTTAAATCAAAAAAGATATATTTATTTATTATTCAAAAGAGTTCAATATTTTATTTAAGGGATAATTACACTTTAACTGCCTTGATATTTGTCTAAATTACAAATTATCAATTGTTTAAAATTACCTAGATCATCCCGAGTTATGTGAATATTTTACACATATTAACTCTTTTGTGTACTACAGTTAGGGTTTCTAATGAAAATAATTAAATTTAAATATATTCTTCCTATTTTGCCATTTTTATTAAATTTTGACCAAATTTCATTAAAAACCCATATAATTTTGATCTGTATCTTCATAATTAATTTTGATCTTAGCTTTATTAGTTCAGAGTTCGGATCATATTATTTGTTACATATGTCATACATGTTTTTGTATTGATCAGCTCCTCGATCAGACGTCATCCGTCTTAAAGAGAGACGTCGTAAGGAAGCACTAGATATTTTGGAGTGTTTGTGTGAGAATATAAAAACCTTAGCTTACTGGAATGCTTCTGCAATTTATGAAGATGCATTGCTAACGGCAGCACGTTCAGGGCTCCACGAGGTTATAAGAATGGTTTGTGTTTCATTTCCAGAGGCTATATACTCTCAGGATCCGTACACTAGGCAATCCATAATTCATATAGCAGCAGAGAACCATGACAGAGAGTTTTTCAAAGTCCTTTCCTTGCAATATGGGCGTATTAATGATCAGATATCAAATATGAAAGATTCTTTTGGAAACACCTTGTTGCACTTGGCAGCAAAATTGGCACCTTTGCACAAACTCAATCTTATCACTGGTGCAGCTCTCCAAATGCAGAGTGAAATACAATGGTTTGAGGTATGTGGCTTCTTCTTCATTAAATTTGTGATTTCTTTCCTCTCTCCTCTTCTCCCTCTTCCCTAAAAAAACAAAAAAGAAGAAAAACACGAAGAATGATTTTGCATTTCAAGGTAAAACTCAGGAGCGATAAAAATGAATTTCACCACTGGATTTTGACAACCATTATGGTGCATTTGGTATTCAATTAGCTTTCATATGTTTCCTCTCTCTTTTATTTTTCTTTCCATTCATCTCTCATCTCTTATTTAATTCTTTTGTCTCATGAGTATTTCTTTGCTTTCTCTTTTTATTCTCTCTCTGTTTCTTTCTTTCCTCCCATTTCTTATTTGTTTTTCTCTTTCCTCTATCACATTTTTTTCCCTCTCTCTTCTATCCCCTCCAACTTTTCTTTTTTCCTTAGAATTTCTTATTTATTATTTTAATAATACAATTTTATTTTAGATTATTTATCTTAATATAAATTAAATGAGCATATTAAAAGTAGTTATGTAAAAGAATATATGTTATATTCTTTAACAAATATTTATAATTTTATATTATCATAATTTAATTATATATATAATATTTGCATTTTTTACACGTGTTGTAATTAATAGATGTTGTTACATGGTAAGCCATTGAACTTATACAAGTGTACTCTCTCTCTCTCAATGCATTTTCTACTTGAGACATAGTGGTCCTTAAAACAGGAAATGCAAGACTTTGTTCATCCTTCATTGAGAGAAGAAGTAAACAACGCTGGAAAAACTCCAAGGATGGTATTCACAGAGGAACACGTGGCCTTAAGAGCAGAAGGAGAAAAGTGGATAAAAGAAACAACCAACGCTTGCTCAATTGTTGCAGCATTGGTTGCCACAATTACATTTGCAGCAGCTATTACAGTACCCGGTGGGAACGAGAGCTACACTGGATTCCCTCTATTCTCTAAGAAAAGTGGCTTCCAAGCGTTCACCGTTTTAAATGCCATCTCTTTCTTCGCATCAATCATTTCCCTATTTCAGTCCTTATCCCTCATTTCTTCGTGCTATGCAGAAAATGAGTTTAAGTACTCATTGCCAAAACGGCTAATGTTGAACCTTGTTGCTCTTTTCACCTCCGCAATTGCTATGTGGGGAGCCTTTACTGCGATAATTTGTTTGCTTGTTGGTCATCGAAATCAGCTATGGGTACTTCCACCTATGCTCTTGCTCGCTGTATACCCAGCAGTTATATTTCTAGAGCTAGCAGGACCCTTATTTAGGGATGTGATTTTTGATTTGTTACGACGCTTGGCTTCGAGATTAATAGGGTTGTTTTCTTGGCACAAAATTATCAAACGGTGTTTTAGTTATGAAAATTGAATAATATTACTGTAGCAACCAAACAACTTTTGGTCGCTAAATCTATGTATTTAGCAACAATTTTATT
>CM047874.1:25850489-25904103 GCA_026212405.1 Petrea volubilis | reverse complement strand
ACCAGTTATTTTTTAAAATAATTTTAACAAAAATTGATAAAAATACCCTCTACATAAGTGTTTTCTGTTGTGATTTGATTGGAAAATGCATTAAAAGGAATGAAGTATTAATTATTTATGATATAAAGGACTAAAACCTGACGATTTAAACTTTAGACACTAAAATCATTTAAAAATTAAACATTAAGAACCATTAGTGACATAACTCTATAAGTTATTTTTTTTTAGAAAAAGAAATGAAATGGGTGTACAAGAAATATATAGAAACATTAACATCAGATTAGAAACCTCAGAAACATTAACATCAAAAACATTAAAACACAAGCTATAGAAACTTATAAACTTATGAAAATAGGCTTTATCAAACACCCAAGCGGACCTCATTAACATCTGATTAGAGCCCATTTGGATAGGCTTAAAGATAAAGTGCTTCTTGAGCCGTGTTTTTTGTTTTTTTTTTTTTTTGTTTTTTTAAGTCAATCAATTTTGTATTTAGATACAGTAATTAAAAACTCTTTAGAATGTGCTTTTATTACCAACTATGGATAGCTTCCAAAAAAACTATTTTTGAACTTTATTTTTTCTGGCTTTTGCTTTTTTTAAAAAAGTCCAATCAAACTCAAATTTTTTCTCTGAAGTATTTTTTATGTCAAAAAATAAATGCTCCCCATTTACAATAGCCAATCTAAACGGACTCTTAACGATGTAAGTGTACAAAAAATGTCAACTCAAAATAAAAGCACTAAATATGTAACTTAGAAAAAAGTCAGAGGTAAAGAATTAATTGGAAAGTTATCCTCAATATTAAATCAGAACTATATATATATATATATATATATATGTGTGTGTGTGTGTGTGTGTGTACATATATAGCTCCATTTATGCAACTCTTAGTCCCATTATGGCAAAATCTCAAGAAAATAAAAGAATTCATGACAGTTAAAGTGATTTTCAGTTTCAGGGCATCCAAAATTAAATAATACTATAAGACATCTTAAAAACTAATGCTAAATTAGGACAAAAAAATTGATCTAGATTACATAAAAAAAAATGTGAGTTAAAACATTGAGAATTGGGTTTCTTCAATAATTTGTATAAACGATATGTCTCTTATTACCAAATTTATAAAAAACAAAAAACAAAAACCAAAGAAAAACATATATATATATATATATATATATATTTTTCTTGATTAAAAAGTAAAAAAAAAATGATGGTATGTATTAAGAAGGATATATACAATATTAATATTTTTTTTCTTGATTTATTACCATGAGAAAAGCTGACGAAATCATTAATTACCAAGGTGAAATCTGAAAGTTAATTCGTTAAATCGAAATCAATGTTCAGACTATCTAAACATATATTATCATCTTTCATTAAACATATTGTTACGTGTCTATATAATATTTAATTTGGAACATAAAGTCGCAGCATAATGTAAGATTTTTAGGAAATTCAAATTATTTATTGTGATTTAAGGGGGAAAAAAGGAAGAAAAAAGCACCGAAAAGCGAAGTAATTAATAGTTTTTACCTTGGTTTTATATAGTATGAAACTAATATTAATTGTGACACCTAAAAGTCATATTAACAGAATTTACCCAAAAAAAAAAAAGATCTTTAAAACACATATTTCTCTAATGCAAAACGTAGTAAATAAGTATCCTCGTAAATTTTATTTTTAATCCCACAACTTATTTCTAATTCATTTTCAGTCTTATTAATTACAAATTCTCAAATTTACTTTCGTATTTGTCACCCCACCCCCCAAATTTTAATCCTTTTATTTCACATTTCTATTAATATTTAACAAAATACAAGCTCATGGAGCTGTTAAGTACAGAATTTGCAGAGAAAATTATTCTTTAAGTTTAACATTAAAATGCTAGTATAAATTAAAGGTGGAGAAAAGGACGAAATTTGGCAAAAAAAAAAAAAATACGAAACTAAATTTGAGAATTCATTATCAATATGATCGAAAATGAATAAGGGCTGAATTATTGGACTGAAAATGAAATTTCCCCAACGTCCTGCATTAAGAATATGGTGAAAAAGCAAAGTTTATACATACATACATACATACATACATACATACACACATACATACACATTTATTATTTCTGCTAACTAGACAAAATTACTCTTTTTCACTCTTGATAACTCTATAAATCCCACGAAAGGTATTTGAAGGTGGCACTCATATTCAAAGAAAATCAAATGAACTATAAATTTTAGTTTTTTGATAGTTTCAAGCTATAATTTTCATCTCCAAAAATGTTATTGCTCAAATGCATTTACATTTTACTTATCTTAATCTTTTCCAACTCCCTATGCTTAGAGGCTAGCTTTCGAAGTTATCGTTTCGTCGTAAGTTCTTCTAACTTTTCTTAATTTGTTGATTTCTTGTTGCTTTCCGAAGCTTTTTAAATTGATTTTCATCTTAATTTGTAGTATACCATAAATTTTATACATAGATTATGAATAATAAGTACGTGTATTAGGTCATTATTTATTTATTTTATAATATATATTCATATATATATATATATATATGTATGTATGTGCTAGTTTTTAAAGAGTTTATGTTGTCTTAAATTTGCATTGCAGGTGAAGGAGGCTTCATACGAGAGATTGTGTGAGAAGAAGAATATTTTGACAGTGAATGGACAATTTCCAGGGCCAACTATTAATGTTCACAAAGGGGAGACTATAGTTGTCGATGTTTATAACAAGGGAAATTACAATATTACCCTTCATTGGTATGACAATTTGTTGATCCTTAGATCTAATTTAATTGTACTAATTACCCCCTAGTTTGTCCATCAATGAGGCTAATATTGTCCCAACAACGCATATAATCAATTATGAAAATTATTGTTAGATCAGGCGTATTAATCAAAACCAATTAAAATTGAGGTCACTTTATGCTGGAAAAATGTGTAGCAATTTTTGACATACCCCGAATATTTTGCATAGAGGAACAAAACGAAAAGGGGAATGCTAGAGCCAATAGCCCTACCCCTCACCCCTTCCTCCTTAAATCTACACAAACTACATTTTACACGTATTTTTGTCAAAATTGAGAATTTTGCTCCTCCCAAATGGCTAAAGTGGCCTTTATATTTCAAAAGAAATCAATCTCACCCTCTAATTTGAGATTTTTGACCTCATCATATTTGTTTGTAGGCATGGGGTGAAACAACCGAGGTATCCATGGTCAGATGGACCTGCATATATCACGCAGTGTCCGATCCAACCGGGCAACAAATTTAGCCAAAAGGTCATATTCTCAAAGGAGGAAGGAACACTATGGTGGCATGCGCACAGTGACTGGTCTCGTGCCACGGTGCACGGAGCCATTATCATTTATCCTAAAGATGGAACTTCATATCCGTTCCCCAAGCCACGCGCAGAAGTTCCAATTATCCTAGGTGATTGTCAAAATTTCATGTTATGACATTATTATTAAGTACATTTTGTGTTATATATATGTTAATTTTGTGTGTGTGTTGGTGTGTATCAGGAGAGTGGTGGAAAGAAGATATCATGAAAGTAATGGAGGATTTTGTTGCATCAGGAGGGCAACCAAGGGACTCTGATGCCTATACCATAAATGGTCAGCCTGGGGATCGTTATCCGTGCTCAGAGCACGGTAAGTCATTCTTTTTTAATTACTAAGAGAATAATTCAAGTCCTGCATTATAAATAGTGTTATATATATATATATATATATATATATATATTCTACTCCATATTTACAAATATCGTGAAGTATATAAATTATTTTTGATCGTATAAAGTTGATGCATACCGGTGGAATAAAATAAATTATTTAACACTATTTAGAGGGCACAAAATGCTAAAACGATCTCAAAATCATTTTTAGATTCATCAAAGAAAAAGGAAAATTCTAGCTTGAACTGGATTAAAAATATTGTTATCTTTGTCCAAGAGTAGGAAAAAAAGGTCCTTTTCCATCCTAGTTTTGATAAATGAATTGAACTCAACTTTCCTTTTCAATTTATGTCGTGCAAATAACCAATTTTCTTTTTCTTGGAGAATAGGACGTTTTGTTGCTAACTTAGCACTTGTGAACATTCAGTATATTTTCATTATTTTAGGACATAATATATGCCCCATAAACTCTCTCCTTATGGCTATGGCTGTGACAATGAGATCATCAGTTAAAACTAATCTTTCATGGTTTATATATAGCAACAATTGATATAAATGACAATGAGATTGAGTTATACCAAAATTTGCCACATTTGGATCGGTTTTAAAATTTTACACAGGTCCCAAAACAGGTCTCTAGCTTTAATTTTAGAGCCTTCCCCGAAAACAACCTGTTAAAAAATTATATATATATATATATATATATATATATAACATGAATATATTTATATGAGATGCATATTCGCTTTAATTAATAAATAGTATACACTACGTACATAATCACATATAAAATAAAATATAAATATGACACATTTATAAAAAAAAATACTATATTGCATTAACAAATAATTTATGCTTCTGTTGTATATAAAAATAAAATAGGTGTTTAAAGATTTTTCTTTTAAAGATGTACAGGTAAATTTATAAAAAATGAGTTTTTGGTAATATTATTACCTTTTAAGATTATTAAACAGATTTAATGGATCTAATTCGTCTGGTCCAAAGTTGGGAGTGGAGCAGATCCTCTTAGAGACTTCGGACCGGATCCCCTACCTCACAATAATGTCCAATCCCTACCCCGCACTCTAGATACGCGACGTGTGTAAATCTTGAAGATTTATTTAACGGCAGAATGTTTAGTCCGGTTAATTGCATTTTTTCCGTTATCTAATTTAGTAAGTAAATCTTCAAGATTTACACGTGGCGTACATTTAGAGTTTGGGGCAGGGGATGATACATTATTAAGGGGTAGGGGATCCGATCCACTTAGACTTTAGCAGACCCGTACTATTGCCATTCCTAGCAACAACGAAACTAGCCATACATAGAACTTCTAATACTTAACAATTTTTCTTTGCATTGACTATTTATCATTCAGATATGTTTAAACTGAAAGTAAGGCCTGGGAATACATATCTTCTACGCCTGGTAAATGCCGACATGAACGAAATCCTCTTTTTTGGAGTGGCCAAACACAACCTCACAGTTGTAGGAACCGATGCAAGCTACACCAAGCCATTGACAAGGGAATACATAGTGATAGCCCCGGGCCAAACGATGGATTGCCTTCTGCAAGCCAATCAGGAACGGGCCAATTATTACATGGCCGCTAGGCCCTATATAAACGGCGCCGGAGTTGATTTCAGCAACACGACTGCCACAGGAGTAGTCCACTATGTAGGGTCCCGCAATTCGCCCCTAGACCTACCCAACCTACCCGAATACAACGACACTTCCGCAGCCCTGAACTTCAGCTTCAGTATTAGAAGCTTGAACACCATATTGCACCCAACCAGGGTTCCCTTAAAAATCACCAAGCGAGTCATTTCAACGATCTCAGTCAACAACTTCCCCTGTCCTCCGCGCCAAACATGCGAGGGGCCCAACGGGACCCGCCTCGCCGCCAGCATGAACAACATCAGCTTTGTGGCCCCACCCATCGACATTCTCGGGGCGTACTTTTACCAAATATCAGGTGTGTTCGGCAAAAAATTCCCTCAATTTCCGCCGATCGTTTTCAACTACACTGCAGATGTAGTGCCGGTGGAACTTCAGACACCTAAACGGGGAACGCAAGCATTGGTAGTCAAATACAACTCCGTTATAGAGATGGTTCTACAAGGGACTAATCTTGTTGCTGGGATTGATCATCCAATGCATCTCCATGGCTACAGTTTCTCCGTTGTTGGGTGGGGATTTGGTAATTTTGATCAAAGAAAGGACCCATTGAACTATAATCTTATTGACCCTCAGCATCGTAACACAATTATTGTGCCTAAAAATGGCTGGGCTGCCATTAGGTTCCAAGCAGATAATCCTGGTAAAGTCCTTTTTTGCATTGCTATTGCCATAATTATTTAAATTTATATATTGTCCTTTTGATTATATTTAAGGAAATAGCAAATGATCTTTTAAAATAATTTTTTATGTAAAAAAAAATTATGAAATTACTTTTCTATATTTCAAAAAAAAAAAAATTCGACCAAGCTTTCCCTCCACAAAGCACAAACAATTAAGTTTTGCCTATTTTTTGGATGAATTTATCCATGAGTTAGTTCTAACATTAATATACTATTTGTACATAATCTTAAATTAGTTTTCTTTCAACAGTACTAATTTATTTTTTCTGCAGAAATTTAGCAAAACAAATTTATGAATTCTTCTCTTTTAGTTCACTCATTTTGAAAAATTAAAATGATTTCAATAATAACTTATATATATCTTAAATTCAAGAACTTATATTTTATCCTAAAATTCCATTTTTTTTGCATGAAAAATTTACTAGCGATACAGATCAATTTAATCAACTCAAAAATATAACTATTGAGAAAAATAATTCCTTAACCCTTTAATTTTAGAAGTCAATGATATTTTTGTCCAAAAAAAAAATTAAACATTTTTTTTTAAAATGAAGCGTTAATGAAACGAACTTTTTGAATTGAAAAACATATCATATCTATATATCCTTTCTAAATATATAAAAACAAATTATAATGAGGGGTTTATAATATATATTTTTTTATAATTTTAATATAAAATAATAATTTTCTTGTAACAGGGGTATGGTTTATGCACTGCCATTTTGAGCGTCATTTAACATGGGGCATGGAGACTGTATTCATTGTGAGAAGTGGAAAAGGCCCAATGGAACATGTACTTCCACCACCCCCAGACATGCCGCCATGTTGATCAATTTAATTCTAAAGTTTATCTCATATATTGAATTAAATTTTTACTATGTTGGTCAATAATTTGTCACAATGTTGTGCAGTATTATTAAATATATGCTTGTAGAATTGGAAGCAAATGTTTTTGTGAATTTTGCACAAAAGATTTGCTCACTAGAAACCAATGGAAAACGACTGGAAAAATGCATTTGTGATCCTGTATGTTGGCATGTTTTGGATTTAAATTCTTTCCTTTATGTCGTTTGGATTTCGATTCTACAATAAATTGAAAATTTTCTTACTAAATTTGCCCAAAAACATACACGTGGTGTCATACGTGGCAAAAAATGTTGGTTTAGACAATTTTCCCACAAAAAAGAAGATGATTTGGCTTAAGAAAAAAGGGATAAACATACTCAACCCCCAAACTATATAAGTCCGGATCCTCTGCAATAAAATGATACTACATCTCTTCCTACACTCATTAATGCATACTATATGTTTTGGTGAGCGATTGGGATGATAAAATAGAAAAATTAATGATATGGGGAAATTTTTGAATTTTTTTTTTTTTTATCTCAACCACTCATCAATACATGTGACGTACATTAATGAGTGTAAGATGAGATGCAATACCATCTTGTAGAATGACTAGAGGGGGTTAATTGTGAAAAATATAAAATTTATATGATAAAGTATAATTCGTTAAAATTCGCATGATTACCTACAAAAAGGACAATAATTTAGGGGATAAGTATTTTTGTCCCTAAAAAAATATCCCAACAACCCCCCCCCCCCCCCCCCCCCCCCGGCCCGCCTTCTCACCATACCAAGTCTGCAAAATTTTATCATTTTATATAGAAGATTCGCTCCCTAGAAACCATTGAAAAAGTACCAAAATATACAAACCTTATAATTGTAGTCTCCATATTCTATGAACATGTTACAATGAGTATATAACTCAATTCATCATTAAATTCTAAATGATGACAATGATATTTTGTTTTTATTATATTATTATATTCTCATTCAATATATTATAAGACTTTCCTCCGGTGCAAAGACGGGGTGTGTATTAGAGATATTACATCTTTATTTTAAGTAAAAATGTAATTAAAAAAATTAACAATTAATAAAAAAAATCTGACTTTGATATGAACCAACTTTCTCTTAGCGTAAATATATTATTTTATTTAACAAATTCAAACAATTAAACATATATATATATATATATATATATTCCAACAATTAATTGATAAAAATATATTATCACATAAAACTCAAGCACACAGATTGAGTGTACTGCCACCACTAATTTAATGTAATTTATTTATTAAAACTGGGTTGAAAAATCTGGTAAACGCATAAAATCAACAAAAAGAACATATAGTCTTAATCAGAATATTTGTTTATTATATGTTTAATTATTAATCCTATATGATCGAACGAACATATAGACTTAATAAAATTATATGTTTATTAAGAAAAAAAATATTCTGAGAAAAGCATGCAAATCAACAAACGTAACATATAGTCTTAATAAAATTATATGTTTATTAAGACTATTTGTTCGCATACTAGTCTTAGTAAGGCGATATATTCTCAATAATATATTCACTATATATTTGAACTTGAATTCAACCTTTTTGACTCTCCAATTTCTATGGTCAAATATCAATATGATCCGGAGAATATGACACTCACACGATTTCATAAAGAGACCAACCAACTTATGAGAATTATATTATATTAGTTAATCTGGCGTGTACAAAATAAAAATAAAAATAAAATATAATTTAATTATATTTTTAAATTCTGAATATGAAATTAAGATGTTTATTGAATTTTATACACGATCATATATTTTTAATTATTTATAATGTCTTTTAGAAAATTTGTTATAGAAAATAGTTTAAAATAAAAATAAAATTATAAGATTAACAAATAAATAAAAAAGAAAAAGTTAAAAGAAATGATATATAAAAGTGACTTGAAAAAAAAAAATATATTGATAGAAAAGAGAAAAGCAAAAAGAAATAATTAAATGAAAAATACGTGAATAGTGGAAGAAGAGAAATGAGAGAAAAAATAAATTAAATATGTGAGAGGCCAAGAGATCAAAATAGACCTAATGTAGTTATTAGATTCCCTATGTGCTTTATTTAATAATGTAGATATTATGGTTTGAATTTAAGATTTTAATCTTACGGGACGAAATTGAATTTTTATGAAATGAGGAGGGGAATCTCAACATTTTAAAAGAATAAGTTTTAAATTTTGATGTATATATAGTACGACCTTATATAAATTTTAGAAAAATTAATTATTTTTATCAATATCTCCTAACTCTATTTATGCATCCATCATATCGAAAATTATATTTGTTTGATAATAATTTTGAGCCTTCCCTAACGAAATAATTGGCTTTTGAGATATGGTTTTTTTTATTATTATTATTGTAATAATATTATTATTAATATATACATATATAATATATTATATACTTAAATTTAAATTTATTTATTTATTTCGAAAAGTTTCATTTTGCGTGGGTGGGTGTGGGTGGGTGGGTTGGTGTATTTGTGGGGGCGGGGGTCCATTGACTAAACCAGTCAAAGTGTTCCGGCGGCTATGCTCAAATAGTTACGTGTAATTTGTCGTGAATTATGTAACGACAAATAAAAAAAATATATTATTTGCATGGGGCGCTTTTTAATTCTTTTTCTGTTATTTTATTATATCTTGTTTGACCAAAATCCATTATAATATTTAACAACCACAGGTGATTTTGATTGTGCAATATTAAAATGTAATTTTACCATGATATCCTGGGAAAATTAATTAAGATTAATGTCGCTGTTATTTCTATTAATTAAGATTAATGTCGCTGGGAAGCTTTTGACTGTTATTTTAGTGAAGCTATTATGGTACCTAGTTTTTTTTTTTTTTTAATACAACTATTTCATGACACCTTATAGATATCAATCGAAAAACACTCCCACACACACGCATTCACTCAAAGGAAAGATATAGAGAACAAGAAAATTCGAACTCAAGACTTCTCTGATACCACTTTAGAACCACCATTACTCAACTTTGAACCAAGTGGCATTATGGTACCTAGTTGATCAAATGTTTAAAATATAAATATCTTTTGACGAGTTAATTGGTATGAGTATGAGTCGTATGACTTTATGTTTATGCTAGAATCGGTAGCATATGTGGTGCGTGTGCTTAAATTTTAATGCATACAAAATTAAAATGATTTGCTTAAAATTTATGAGATAATATATATTTTTATTACTTATTTCAATTTATATGATCGTTTGAATTCATTACATAAAATTAACATTTTTAAAGGAAAAAAAAAAAATAACGAGGGTAAAGTTGGAAATGAAAAAAAAGGAGAAATGACTTAGTTAGAAAGGAACCGAGAGAGAAAAGCAAGGAACGTGGAGAGAAGGAGAGAACGAGAAAATAAGATGAATGACTTCATACGTACTTTATTTTTATTTATTTTTAATTAGGGTCGATCTTTATATATGTGTATATATATATATATATAGTACGCAGCAATTAGTCTAGATCTCAACTACTTTGCTGACTAATCAAATCACAAGAAATTTCTAGTCAATTTAGTTTAATTTGATTGTACTCAAATTACTTGTAAAATTATTTATAATATCTATATCTGTGGTATGTTTTACATTACAACCAGAACAATCGATTAAAAATTACAATTATACTTACCATATGTGATTTTTGCGTACAATGAAATTAAAATTGAAATAACTTGTTTTGTACCCCAATAAGTTTATGTGTGTGTGTGTGTGAGAGAGAGAGAGAGAGAGAAAACGGAGTGTGAAACCACAATAAGACAAAAAGAAAGATGGCGATAATATTTTCAGTGACAACTGAAAAAAATATCATTAATTATATACATTAGATGAGAAAAAATGAAAAATATTGGTTTGTAATAATAATAATAATAATATCCACAAACAACGAGTGATTGGAATTATGTTTAAAATGTCACTGTTTGAACAAACAGTCACCCATATAGTGACAATGGAAATATTGTTATAAATTCATAGGGACAATATTTTTCTTTTAACTAAATTATCACTAATCGTCAAGCCCGCCAACTTATTCTTGTCAACACTAAGTTATATTAATTGTCAGAAAATAAAATTATGGTCCCCTTATATATATATATAATATAAAATAAAAAGTGTTATTATTTAAAACATATTATTAACAATAATTTTATAATGTCACAATTTTTTTTTGCATGAATACATGCAATATATATCTTTTTTTTTAATTTATAAATGGTTACTTTTCTTGGTCAGATTTTAGCTAACCCCTGTACAATATTGAATGGTCAATTTCAGCAAGTGGAAAAAAACAAGTAGAAAACATAAAAATATTGAACTAAGTCCTCTTCGTCTAATTTGGTAGTCAGTCTTTCAATCTATTGTGAAAGAGATCTGTATGAGACAATCAGACTCTCTCTCTCTCTGATCTGTATGAGACAGTCAGACTCTCTCTCTCTCTCTCTCTCTCATGCCTTCTATATAAACTTGGGTTGTGCCAAATTAATGCAACATAATTGGTTTTGCAATTTATTTGTCTCTGTTTCACAAAGAGATATATGGGGTTGCATACAATTATGAAGATTTTTATCTTCTATTTCATTTTTCTTCTCTTTATCAGTGTTTCAACAATCCATGCAAAAAAACATCGCCACAAGTTTGTTGTAAGTACCAATTGAACTCTATTAATGTTTATAGTTGCTTTTTCGTGAACTTTTTATTCACTACATTTCATCCAAAATTTTCCGATGTTTTTCGTGCATTTGTTTTAACAAGTAAAATAATCTAATTTCTTAGTTGATAATTAATTTCTGGAGAATTGAAATAGTCTAACAGTGAAATTTGAAAAATTCGTCCTATTAGTTTATAACTTCCTCTGTTTTTTCTTTCCCCACTTCTTTTTTTTTTTTTTTTTTTTTTTGTCAAATGTCGATTTTAGCCTAGTACGTTTAATGAATTTGTACTAATTTGAGTCTTAACTCGTGGGAATCCAACCAATTATGCTGACGCGGCTATCAAATTGGTTAGTCGGACATTGATATATCACTAATTTTGAGTGTCACGTCAACAGAATTTGTTAGTATATATTGCAAATAGAGGCGAACGTGTTTAATTATCACTTACAAAATGGATAAATTTAAAGAAAGTTAAAACTTTGGTGTTGTAGGTGTTGGATACTCCAATCACAAGGTTGTGCAGCAACAAGACCATTTTGACAGTGAATGGGCAATTTCCAGGCCCAGCTATACATGCCACTCAAGGAGATACAATTTTCATTGATGTTATAAACAGAGCAAGTGAAAACATCACCATTCACTGGTATATATATACATATATATGTATCTCTGTTTCCCTCACATTATATACATACGTACATCGTTATATTAGGATTTATTAATTACATGATAAAAAATTAATTTTTCATTCTATTTATTTATTCAGGCATGGAGTGAAACAACCGAGGAATCCGTGGTCCGATGGGCCCGAATGGATAACGCAATGTCCAATCAGGCCCGGGAGACGGTTCAGACAAAAGGTCATTCTCTCTGATGAGATCGGGACTTTGTGGTGGCACGCCCATAGTGAATGGTCTCGAACCACTGTGCACGGTGCAATTATTATCTACCCGAAGAAGAAAAATGACTATCCGTTTCCTAAACCTCATGCAGAAATCCCCATCATTTTAGGTATAATTGCTAGTATTTTATTTTATTACATTATCATATTTGGTAAATGGATCACAATTCAATTAGGTATAAACCGAGAAACTTAATAATGGAATAATTATTAATGATTGGAGTTTTGTATATGTTTATACAGGGGAGTGGTTCAAGGATTACGGGGAGCCAAATGTTTCTGATTCTTTCCTTGTGAATGGCCAGCCTGGTGATTTGTATCCATGTTCAAAACAAGGTTAGTCTTTTGTGCTGATGCATATATATATATATATATATATATATATATGTCACTTTCGCAATTGTTTTATTATTTACAACTCTCTTTTGTCATTGTTGTCTAATTTGTTACCTTTTTTTTTTAATTGAAACATTGAATCACATTTCAATTATTGTGTCAATATTCCAAATCAAATACAAAAATAATATAATTTATAATTAGCTATCATCAAATATAAATTATTAGTTGCTAAATATAAAACAGAGAACTACACACATGTAGTTAAAATAAAAAAGTACCCTTATTTATAGGCGTAACATCTTTGATTAAAATGTCTCCCTTTTTTATTTGTTGAGGCCTCTATTTTTCTATTGGGGCAAGACCTTATTCGGCCTAGCTAGTTTGCATTTTATATTGTAAAATATTGCATGAAAATTGATTTGTGAGCTTGTTTGAATGGACTTTTTTTTTAGAAAAAAAGTATTTCTTTTTGGGAAAAAAGCACTTTATAGTAAAAAAAAATTGCATTTGGATAGGCTTTTTAAAAAAAATAGAAGTTAGCAAAAAAATCAAAATTGGCTTTTTTGAGAAGTTATCCAATAGTAGCTTCAAATAAAAGTAATTTTAATTATTGTATTCAAATACAAAATTGCTGAGTTTAAAAAAAGAAACTCTACTATAAAAAGTACCATGAGAGAAGCACTTTTTTTTTTAAACACATCCAAACAGGCCTTATGTCTTCTATGAATGATGCTTATTTTTATAAAAAATTTTGAATTCTCTCATATACACGAACGCATAGTTTGAGCTTGTACACGATTTACGTCATTTTATTATTTTAATTTTTTCTTGTTTTCTCAAAAAAAAAAAAAAAATCCAGATACATTCAAGATGATAGTAGACTACGGCAAGACATATTTACTCCGGATGGTGAACTCTGCAATAGACTCCATTTTGTTCTTCAAAATCGCTAACCACAGCATCACCGTGGTCGGAATAGACGGCGCATACACGAAGCCATTGAGGAGCGACTACATTTCATTCGCCCCCGGACAAACCATCGACGTGTTATTGGAAGCCAATCAGCCGCCGAGCCACTATTACATGGCCGCGAACGCTTACGCCAGCGCAGGACCCTATGACGACACAATCACGACGGCCATCGTACAATACAGTGGCGACTACGCTCCCCCCTCGCCCTCCCCGTTCCTCCCATCCCTACCCGCATTCAACGACACGCTCGCCTCGACGAATTTCACGGACCGATTTAGAAGTTTGGCCAACAAGGATCACCCCATCGATGTCCCTTTAAATGTGACCAACAAGTTCTTCTTCACGGCCCAACTCAATTTAAAGCCGTGTCTTGGTAGCTCGTGCGCCAACAGGACTTTGAACGAGCAACTCTTGGCGAGTTTGAACAATATGTCGTTTGTTTTGCCTAAAATCGACATTCTTCAAGCCTATTACAAGGACATTAGAGGGGTTTATGGGACGAATTTTCCGAGGGATCCACCTCTGAGATTCAATTACACAGCCGATGTTGTTCCGAATAACCTGTGGCTTCCTATGAAGGCCACAGAAGTAACAATACTTGAATATGATTCCATCGTGGAGCTTGTTTTTCAGTCGACTAATGTGCTTATTGGGATAGACCATCCAATGCACCTGCACGGGCAAAGCTTTTACGTTGTTGGATCTGGATTTGGAAATTTCGATCAGGATAAGGATCCCATGAATTATAATCTTGTCGATCCTCCTTATCTGAATACGATTACAGTTCCAAAAGGTGGTTGGACGGCGATTAGATTCAGGGCCAACAATCCAGGTACATTCTTGTTTTTATTAACTTTGTTTAATTAGTAATTATAATATATATACATATATAATATCGGACGGGATCCCCTATCCCAAAATGATGCCCATCTCATGCCTCATACCCTAAATTCATGACACGTGTAAAATCTAATTAACATAACTAAATAATCTACCGTTAAGTAAATCTTGAAGACTTACATGTTTCATGAATTTAGGGTATGGGGCATGAGATGAGGCATCATTTTAGAGTAGGAGATCCCGTCCGATATAATATTCTAGCCAATTAGTATGATCTCTAGTAGTTTAGTATCTCTAGTTGGCATCTTCTATTTTTAGATTTTTTAAACTTAGGCAGAAAAAATATAGAACCTTAGAGCCCGTTTGGATTTAAACACAAAAAAACACTTCAGACAAAAAAGACTATGTTTGAATGGGCTTTAAAAAAAAAAAAAAAAAAAAAAACAGAACCAAAAATAGCTCTTTTTAGAAACTGCTCCAGAGTAGTTTTAAATAAAAACACATGTTTAAATACTTTTAACTACTATTTTCAAATGCAAAATTGCTTGACTTAAACAAAAGCTCTATCATAAAAAAATATCATTCAAAAAACACTTTAAAAAAAAAAAAAAACTTATCCAAACATACCTTTACATTGGCTAACTCAAATTTAGTAGCTTTTTCCCCACTTCTCAATTTTTTGTTCAAATAATCTCAAATTTGCCTTTTCAGCAACTAGACTAATTTTTTTTTTTTTCTAAATTACCTTAGCCATTCCTACATCACAAATATTTGCAAAACCTCTTTAGTGGTTATAGGAAAAACATCCTATGATTAATTTTGGGACGTATGCAGTATATATATATATATATATATATATATCAATTTGTCACATATATAGTATTTTTTTTTTAATAGAGAACGATCGAATACATTGCAAATAATCTTATTAATAACATCAATATTGGATGACTATAGATTGATTTAACTTTACAGGAGTTTGGTTGTTGCATTGTCACATCGAACATCACCAGTATTGGGGAATGTTGACGGCGTTCATCGTTAAAGATGGCAAGAGCCCCGACGCTAAAATGCTTCCTCCGCCTCGGGACATGCCCAAGTGCTGAAACTAAACCCGACTAGATTGCAATTCGTTTTATCCAACATTGTCCCTTTTATTACGAGATTTAGCATGTTCTCGTCATCGTTTGCCCATGGAGGAGCATTTTCGAGAGTTCAATTGTCATTTACGAGCACATTTTATTGTTAATTGAAGAGATACAGTAGTCATAGGCATAAATATCTCCGATGATACTAAATCAACCAGGGGCATGCTTTATTGTTAATTTAAAAATTATTGTATAATGTTTATCAATAAGAAAAATTCGATTTCAAGCCCAGGCAACGGAATTAAATTTTATATTGGAAAAAAACTCTCAGTAACTTTATTTATTTTTATTTTTTTTACTGAGGAAGAAAATGTGGTTTCATTGATGCTTATTTAGGCATGCATCAAAAAAATGGGAAAAAAAAAAAGAATTATTTTCCAAACGTATCAAGAAGAAACTTTTAATTGAAGCTTATTACCAATTTGCCATGCCTTGCTAATATTTAAAACTTTAATCACGCTAATTAGGATTCGGAAAATTACAAAAAATCTTTTAAAATAAACTTTCGTATGGAAAAAAAAAAATATGAAATATTGTTTAAGTTATGTTTAAACATAAATGTGGGTTTATGAATTATCCGATGAACATTTTTGAAGAATTCACAATGCTCATTTGGCGACCTGGCTCAAGGCCACCTGTTTTGGACCCGGGCGCCACAAGATCGATCTTTTGAAGTTTATTTGGACTCAAGGGTGGTAATTTTCGATTAAATACTGTGCAACGATATGAACCAACACGATATTATTGGGCTTGGGTTTGGGGTTATTGGGTTGGAAACGATAATCGGTTAACACGATAAAAAATAGGAAAAATTTGGATGGATTTGGAGTGAGTTGTGGATTATACGATAAACACGATAATTTTATTGGATAACCCATAAATACAACCTAATACGAACTCATGTTAAAAAAAAAAAAAGAAAATTCAGAATTGTCAGTGTTTCAGAATTCAAATCTTCAATCTTTTTAATATTTTTATTCCTTTATTCTTTTTTTTTTTTTGGTATTTTAATTAGACTTATAAACAAAAATAAAAAATTACCATCTCAAAACTTTTGTCCACGGGCTTCTTATTTTCTACCTTCTAGTGCTGTAGTCAAGTACTGCAGTTAGTAGTTCCAACATTGTTAAGTGTTTATTTGGAGACTATTGAAGTTTGCTAAAACATATGTAGTGTCCTATGAATATTTTATTGTGGTTTTTGGACATTTTTAAAACATATGTGGTTTGGTATTTAGGACTTATGAATATTTATGATGTTATCTTACATGCTTTATTTATATTAGTTTGAATATTCCAGTGATGTCGAGTAGAAAATTATTGTTTTTAGTGAATTAATAAGTGAAAAACCATGGCAACTGGTTGACATGGGTTATGGGTTTTGTGTTATTGGATCGACATGAAAATTATTGTGTTGGATTGAGTTGACACAATAATTTTGGGTTGTGTCCGAGTTGTTACTTATTGAGTTTGACATATTTTTAGGTTGGATTTGGGTTAATTAATTCTCAACACGAATACGAACTAACCCAACATGAACCACTCGATACGATGTGATTGTCACCCTTATTTGAACCCGATTTGTCAACCACAACACACAAGCTCATACACTATTTATTAGTATTCTTCTTTTGAAGTTTGACTCAAGTTCGATTTGATTAATTAAAAAATAATAAAAATGTCAAACTACCCAATTTTGGCTTGGATTCAACTCTGTTAATGCTAATTCAAACTTGACTCATAAATTAAAGTCACACAAAATTTCAAATTTGATGAGGAAATCAAATCACATTTGAACACAATAGAAAAGAGGATCTAAAATAGAAAACTCATCAACGGAGTCCTTATTCTAAATTATCTCCAAACAAGTATACAAAATGGTTTTTGTTGAATCTTGTCATTAAATAAATTTTTAAATCTTTCCATATAAAATTTGATTTGTCTGTCATTAGGGGTGACAATTTTTGACCCAACACGACAACCCAACACAAACCTAACATAAAAATAATGGGTTAGGGTTGAGAGTTTATGGGTCGGGTTGAAAATGGGTCGAACCCGAAAGTGACTCGAAAAAGATGGGTTGGATTGGGTTGACTCGTGGGTTACCCAGATAACCCGATTCCTTTTATGGGTTAACCAACAACCCAACCCAACTCAACTCAATCCAACCCAAATCATTTTCTTTTTATTTTTATTTTTTTATCTTTTTTTCTCCTTTCCCTCTTGTTTATAAAAAATATATTAAGTATAAATTATAAATCATAATATTTTCAAGGGTTATAATTAATTATTAGTAATATAATATAAGAAAATTTTATGAAAAAGAGAATAGAATTTTTTTTTAATTATTAAACATACAAAAACATTTAGATACTTAAAGATTAAAGATAAGAAATTGTTAAATCTTTTAAATAAGTTAAAAGTCAATTTGAATGAAAAAACTATATTCATGTTAGTTATTATTGTCTTCTTCTCTCCAAAAAAGTATATCTTGATTATCTTGTTTCTTTAATTGTTTGTTTGAATTCATTGAAGTTTTATATTGATTTATTTTAATATTGAATGAATTTTTTTTATCAAATATTTTTATAGTATATTCTTATAAATAAAATTTAAATAAACTAAAGTAAGAAATGAACTCAATAATTTCTAATGTAAATTCCAAACGTGTATCTTGTACGCAACCGACCATTACAGTAAGAATTAAGAATGCATACCTTTTAGTGATAAATCAATTACAAATTTAATTTTCTATGCCGGATTTCATCTATAACAAATTTGAAATTTGTTAGTAAATTCCATGTTACTAATTATTTATTCAATTCTATTTACATTGAATTCTGTTATTAATCATCACATGATGTGATCACACACTAAAATTGTGACAAAATGTCAAAATCTTTCTGTCACAAATTTAGCGATGCAATTTTATTTTCTATGTTCTATGATTACTATTACTATTAAGAATTCGTTCTTCAAATTCGGAGATTAGATTTTTGTTGTTTTCTTTTAAGTAATCTGAATTTCCTATATAAGTTTTGGAGATTGGATTTTGATATGGGTATTAGAGAATTTTTTTTTCTTCTGAGGCATATCAAACTATTTTATTGAATTATTTTATATGCAACATCTTGCTACTTTCTCCTCCTTAATATTTACTAAGTGGATATTACAGTATTTCAATGCTAAATTCTTGTAAGAAAATATTTTGCAAAATGAAGAATGAAAAATAATTTTAAGCAATCAAGATGGGTTGGGTCATGGATAGTCAGGTTAATGGATCGACCTAATGTAAAATAGGTCAACCCGGGTTGACACGAATCCAGTCAAATTGGGTTAGGATTGAGGTCTCATGGGTTTGATAGGTCATGTGTTAAATTAGGGTTGCAAGATTTTGTGTTATACCCCTACCTCAACCCAACACGAATCCACTTGGTCCACCCGAATTGCCACCGCTATCTGTCATCATTATTTTGCTGCATTTCCAAAAATTAAAATTACTTTAGTTGATCACGATATAGCTGATTGTTCTTTGAAAAGTTGGATATATTCTTATCTCTTTTTGAAAATTTTTAATGTTATTATTATATAATCATTAATTGTATCAAGAATCAAGAATGTGCATAATTACATTAGTCGAGCCAAGCTGAAACAAATTGTTAGGGCTTGAACTTGATAATTAAGGTGCTAATTCTAACTCAAAATTGATTAAAATCGAGCTCGAATTCAATTAGACTCGACTCAAGCTGGAAATAACTCGAACTTCGAGCCCAATCACTTGCTTGTTAATTAAGAGTAAATAACCAAACAAAACATTTTATTTATTTATTTATTATTATTTTTTATGATAAGGTGGAAAAAACCACACGTTGTCTCGATTTATATCATTTAACTTATAAAGATAAAAAGGGTAGGTGAGATTTGTAAAGATTGTGCGTGGGTTTGGTCCACCAAGGCATTCATTTTTATTTATTTATTTTCTTTACAACTGGGTATTTGTAATTGGTGTTCAATTACGATATTGATTCTTAAACGACAATCAACTGTCCCCGGCGGCTATGCTTCAATCATTTGCGTTGAATGATTCAAAATTTCAAATAATTTTATAGGAATAATTATACTGGAGTATCCTAAAATTTACTTAAATTATAAATAAAATTTTTGATTTTAAAAAATTACCTTACAAATTTTGAAATTTGTAAATATTTTACAATGTCAATCTCCAATTTACAAATGTTAGGGTTTGTAACGAAAATCGTCAAATTTTTATTTCGTTCTTCCTATTTTATTCTTTAGATCAAAGTTTGAACATATTTAATTAATTTTTTAGGATTAAAATGATATCTGAGTCTGATATATGTAGAAATATCTGATAGTAATAAGAGTTACATCAAAATCAAATTTGATCTATAGGGGATTTTAGTCCCAAAAAATTAGTCAAATTTGTTCAAATCTTGACCAAAAAGGTAAAATAGGAAGAACGAAACAAAAATTTGACGATTTTCGTTACAAACCCTAACGTTTGTAAACAAAAGGTTGACATTATAAAATATTTGTAAATTCCAAAATTTATTAAGTAATTTTTCAAAATTGAGAATTTTATTTATAATTCAAACAAATCGCAGGGTACCCAATATAATCATTCATAATTTCATATAATCATTTGTGCACCTTATTATCAAATTAAATATTTAAATATTTAAAAGAATTCACGATATTTTGCTTCCAAACTGGACCCGTCATTGTCGTTTGTTCATCAAGCTATTTTTTATTATATTTTACGATACAAATTACATGAGATTTGTCTATAACCTGTCGAATCACTTTCTGATCGCAAAAAGTTTTTAGACCAGTGCACGTCGTAGTCGCAGATGCCGCCGCTTGGTTCTCTCTACCGGTAAACTCACGCAACTCCGATCCAAGCAAAGTTTCAAAATAATTTCAAAATTAAACAATTAATTTTGATCAATTTTATTTTCAAAATTACAGATATTGTCGTCATCGATCACTTTTCGACATCTTATTAACCCAAAAATAAAGGGGATGTTTCCGTACAATATATATTAAAATATTATAAAAAAAATAATTTAGTAATCGAAATATTAAAATTTTCGTCATGGTTTCGGAATTATAAAATATAATCCAAGACAAAAACTGCTACACGAAGCAATTGAAATTCAAAGTCAATAATAATCCTATTCATGACTACTCTTTCTGGAGCCCTAAAAAGTCAATAATAAATGCATCTTTAGAAAGCCCTCGTAGTCGCATATTTCAATTTCGTGACATTCTTCTCTTTTAGTATTGCTAAATTAACCATCTCAAACTATGTTGAATATTAAATATATTGGAAAGTAATTTGAAAAAAAAAATTGCTTTCACTTTATGTTTGTATATTTATTTCACAAGAAAAATAATTTTTTTAATTTCAACCGTTTATTAATACATATAAATGCTATACGAGAATATTACAAAACTTCGAATTTCAATTGTTGTAAGGTGTCACACCAGTTTGAAAAAGACGGAGAGGAAGAAAAATCTAGAAGATTTCCCTATAAGAGACAGCAGCCAAAATAGTAATCAATTAATCTAAATTACTTCGCTGACTAAATCACGAGAAATTCTATTGAAATCCCTATTGGTCGTACTCGTATTTTAGAATTGATTCATGGATGAAGAGAAATTATTTTAATTTGGCTGATTTTGAAATTTTATAAAATATAAATAATGCTTTTTATTAATTTCATATAACCCTCTTTAGTTATATATTTTGGAGTCTCAATAAGTTTCTCTATTTCCCTTTTTTTTTCTCTTTCTAAATATTGATATATATTTGGGTGAATTACACTTACCTACCCCTGAGATATAGT
Source organism: Petrea volubilis (assembly GCA_026212405.1). Classification (NCBI taxonomy): domain Eukaryota; kingdom Viridiplantae; phylum Streptophyta; class Magnoliopsida; order Lamiales; family Verbenaceae; genus Petrea; species Petrea volubilis. Next base: position 25,882,419 of record CM047874.1, on the reverse strand, counting down.
AAAATTATAAAACAATCCATTATGAAAAATTACCATTACCTCCTAATTTGAGGGGAGTCAATGTTAAGTCTGACAGAAGTGAGAAAATATTATTTTTGCCCTTATTCAAGTTAGGATAAATTATAGTTACCACTGTGAGGTATGGTTACAAGAAACACCACCACCCCCCCCCCCCCCCCCCCCCGCCCTCCCACTATGAAAAATTATTATCACCCTCTGACTTGTTTGATGATCATTTTAATCGGCGTTTATTGTATTTTATTTATAAGTAAATATTAAGTTTTATGAGATGAATTACAATGATTTTTTGGTGTCCATTTATTGCATTTTTTGAGGTTTTCATATATTTTTTTTAATTTTATTACTGAAAATTGAGTCTTGTATGATTTAAAGCAGTAGATTGTGCACTATATAAGCAAAGCCTTGCATTATTTCAATACACAGGTTGAAAACTAATATTTGGTAAATGCACACACCTTTCACCAATGACTTTAATAGACAAATTTAAAAAAATAACAAGAATATCACATTTTTTTCCCCGGGTGGTGTTATCTTTAATTCCTTATCTATTAATATATGAGTGAAAAAATGAATGTCAATAATTACATCTCTTGCTCATTAAATACTTTAGGTTTTATATTCCTAATCATTTCACACTGTCCGAAAAAGAGAAAACCAAGTACCCTACTTATTTAATTAATCCCTCCACCAGATAGGATGGTCAAAAAATTAGCAATTTCAATAGGGAAACAAGGAAGAATCAATAGTAAAAGTATTCAACCTAGCCATTTTGTGTTTCTAATTTGGTGGACGCAACTTGAATTATTTTGAAAGTGGGATGGATAAATCAGTTGTTTGTTTTGTTTTGCCCACTTACTTCTATATAAACTTGGATATTTTTGGCAAATTAATGTAACATACTTCGTTTGCAATTTGTTTATCTTTGTGATACAAATTATGAAGGTTTTCATATTCCATTTCATCGGTCTTCTTCTCTTTGGTTGTGTTTCACTAATCCATGCAAAAGTCCATAACTACACGTTTGTTGTAAGTACCATTTGACATGTAGTATGTAATTTATTTTGTTTAATTCCAATTTGGGAAAATTTTATTCAATAAATTATCCCCCCATTTTTTTTTCTTATGGTTTTTGTGCATTTGTTTTAGTGAAATGTAATAATCTAATTTCCGAGCTGATAATTGATTATTGCTTGTTGAACATTACAAGAGAAAGAAAGTTGACGACGATATACCAGCGGTAAAAAAAAAAAAAATTTGTCAAGAAAATAGTTTTTGTACGGTCAGTAGTAACAGAAAACTATGTTTAAGTTGTCGCCTCTACCGACAACTAGTTATCACAAATTACAGTGACAATCCCCCCCCCCCCCCCCCCCCCCCCCCCCATTAAGTACTTATCATTAATTATAAGATAAAAGGTACTCTCATTTAACACAATCGTTTATAATAATTTTCATATGGTCACTTAAATTTTCAACCATTGATATTATATTTTATTTTAGTCAAAATAATTTAAATACATGCTCTAGATATAAATTAAACTTCCAATGCAATTTTTGAATAGGATCAATATGTTCAATTATCAGTTACAAACTGTAAACTGTTTGTTTTTTTTTTTTTGAATTTAAATACATATTTATTTTGCAGGTGACTGATACTCCATACACAAGGCTTTGCAGCACCAAGAGCATATTAACAGTGAATGGACAATCACCAGGCCCAACTATATATGTCACTCAAGGAGATACAATTTATGTTGATGTTATTAACAAAGCAAGAGAAAACTTCACCCTTCATTGGTATGTATTACTTCATTTCCCACACATTGTCTATAAAATTGTTATAATACAATTTATTATAAATTGCATAATAAGAATATATTGTTTTCTTGATATATATGTATATATATATATATATATATATATGTTTAGGCATGGAGTGAAACAACCAAGATATCCATGGTCAGATGGGCCCGAATGGATAACTCAATGCCCGATTAGGCCCGCGACAAGATTCAACCAGAAGGTTATTTTTTCCGATGAGATCGGGACCGTATGGTGGCACGCCCATAGTGATTGGTCGCGAGTCACCTTGTACGGTGCAATTGTTGTCTACCCGAAGAAAAAAAATGACTATCCTTTTCCTAAACCTCACGCAGAAATTCCCATCATTTTAGGTACAAAATATTGAATGATGATGTTCATTTGATAACTAATTTGATCAACTGTTGATCATCGATATTTTGCTCTATTATATCCGTATTTTTCAATTAATTGTTTAAAATTCTAGAATTGTGTGCCTAGTTGTTGTCGTCGATATATTAAAAATAAGATAATTTTTTATATTTTTTAGTTTATATATGTTTATATAGGGGAGTGGTGGAAGAGTGAAATACAGGCAGTTTTGAGTGAATTTCAGCAAAGTGGAGGGGACCCAAACAATTCTGATGCTTTCCTCATAAATGGTCAGCCTGGAGATTTGTATCCATGTTCAAGACAAGGTTGGTTTAGTTTCTTATTTCAGTTTAGTTGCATTTGAATTTAGATTGGTCAAATTTGAGTGTAAGAGAAACAGCATTATTTCAAAATTGTTTTATTATCATTTTTTTTTAAAAAAAATTGTTTTTGAATTGAAATATTCTATTCGAACTTGGTATTTCATTTATACAATATCGCACGTAATATTGTGAACATTGATTTATATCTTCTAAAACTGCCATTTGTTATTATTATTAGGGCGAATTACACTGATTACCCCTAAGGTTTGGCTAATTTACGAAAAACTCCATACTTTTTAAAAAATTACCAAAAATCCCCTAAGGTTGTATCCATATTAATAACTTATTTCAATTTTCGAAAATACCACTTCCCTCTTTTTGGGTGATTTACACTGACCACCCTGAGATTAAGTTAATTTATGAAAAACCTCCTGTGGTTTAAAAAATTACCAAATACCCCCTGAAGTTATACCAATATTTTATAACTAACACCTATTTAGGCTGACTTATCAATAATATTAATTCTTTTTTTTTTTCCTTCTGTAATATTGTTATCATAAAATTTTCATGTGATAGATTTGAAAAAAAAATGTGATTATTTATTCAAATAAATATTTTGAATTTAATGCATTAAAAGTATCTACCAACACATCAAGTATGTCATATTATCGCTAATACGGAGTAAATTTTAAGAGAAATGAGTTAGAGTCCTCAAGCTAAATAAAGTTTTCAAGTGCATTATTTAATTTCAATTTTTATTTCAATCAATGTTTGTATTTCTCATTTCACATTATGAATATATACGATGCATATAATTATATTTTTCTCAAATATAAATTTAGCACATATTACGTATATTTAGTATAAATTCATAACATTAAATTCGAAATATTTATTTGAATAAGTAATCACATTTTTTTTCCAAATCTATTATATGAAAATTTTATGATAACAATATTACAGAGGGAAAAAAATAATATTGTTGATAAGTCAATCTAAGTAGGTGTTAGTTGTAATATTGGTATAACCTCAGGGGGTTTTGGTAATTTTTAAAACCACAGGGGGGTTTCTCGTAAATTAACTTAATCTCAGGGGTAGTCAGTGTAAATTACCCAAAAAAAGGAAAGGAGTATTTTCAAAAATTGAAATAAGTTTGTAATATGGATATAACCTTAGGAGATTTTTGATAATTTTTGAAAAAGTAGAGAATTTTTCGTAAATTAGTCAAACCTCAAGGGTGGTCAGTGTAATTTTTCCTTATTATTATGATGATGATGATGTAAGTGTTGCTGAAAAAATGTGTACGAGACACAACAAAGTGTCACCACAAATGGATATCGCAGAACTTTTAATTTTTGAAACATTAATTAAGAATGTAAATTAATTGAACCTTCAGTAACTTATCTTGGTATTATATAGTGTCGTACAAGTATATTCTAATTTAAAATTTTAAAGTGGTTTAGAGTTTGAGCTTGTCAAATGTAAATCATTCACATCATTATATTATTAATCTTCTACTCATGTAAGGATTAATTATGGACTTTTTTTTTTTTACAATGACATTTACGTTAGTGGGATGGACCACGTAAATCTTCCCCTAGTAATTTTAATTTCTTTTATTTTCTCACCAAAACACAGATACATTCAAGATGGTTGTAGAGTATGGCAAGACCTATTTACTCCGAACAATTAATGCTGCAATGGACACCATCTTGTTCTTCAAAATCGCGAACCATAGCATCACCGTAGTTGGAACAGACGGGGCCTACACGAAGCCATTGAAGAGCGACTACATTACCATATCCCCCGGACAGACAATCGACATGTTGTTAGAAGCCAATCAACCACCGAGTCACTATTACATGGCCGCCAGCGCTTATTCTAGCGCGGGACCCTACGACAACACAACCACGACGGCCATTTTAGAGTACAGCGGCAATTATACCCCACCGTCATCCCCGTTGCTTCCATCTCTTCCCGAATTCAACAACACACTCGCGTCGACAAATTTCACGAGCCAGCTCAGAAGTTTAGCAACCAAAGAGTATCCCAATCCCATTGAGATCCCTTTGAATGTCACCCACAGGTTTTTGTTCACTATTTCACTCAATTTAAGCCCGTGCGTCAACAATTCGTGTGCCGGACCTTTCAACGAGCGATTCTTGGCCAGTTTGAACAATGTGTCGTTTGATTTCCCTAAGATCGACATTCTTCAAGCTTACTATGACCGGATCAAAGGGGTTTACGGGACTAATTTTCCTAGCGATCCGCCTCGGGTTTTCAATTACACGGCAAATATAATTCCCAGAGCCCTGTGGGTCCCCGTGAACTCGACAGAAGTAAAGGTACTTGAATATAATTCCACCGTGGAGCTCGTTTTTCAAGGAACGAATATAGTTGCTGGGATTGATCATCCCATGCACTTGCACGGGCATAGCTTTTATGTCGTGGGATCGGGTTTCGGAAACTTCGACCAAGAGAGGGATCCTCTTAATTACAATCTTGTCGACCCTCCATTGCAAAACACAATTGCGGTTCCGAGAAATGGTTGGACGGCAATCAGATTCAAGGCGCATAATCCAGGTAACATTATTGTTTAATTGATTTAATCTAAGTTAATTAGTATGATCTATATATACAATTAATTGTTGAATATTTCTTCAGTGAATGTTCCATTGATGTTGTTTGACTTGTCAAAACCATTTTTTTTCGTGGATGCAATTGCGCGTGACATATATGATTTTTTTTTTCAAATGAAACTTTCTAACTAATATCAAACGTAATAATAGATACTTCACATTGAACTGAAAGCTCTATTTGCCTTTTTAAACTTAAAGAGAGGCAACATAGGATCTTAGACTCTCTCTCTCTCTCTCCCCAATAATTCGTGCAAACAGAATTCTTTGCTTTTTTACCAACTACGTGTATAACTACTTCTTCTTCTTCTTCTTCTTCTCCCCCCCCCCCCCCCCCACCCCCAGTATTTTCACACTAACTCTAAAGAAAGTTTTTTCAAACATCTCTTTAGAGCAACTTTGTATTATAGGAAATTAAATATTAACGTGGTACTATATATTACAAAGAAAGTATGTTCTTTACTAATGAAAATTTTTTAATAGATTATAGATTTTATTTAACTAAGATAATGCATTTACTGAAAATTTATTATAAATGAAATCTTTCACAATAACTAGATTTATAATGGATTGATATGTTATTGAAGAAGATGCACTGTTGTATAAATAAAATCGTATTTTTGGCCCCATAATTAAACTGGCCTACTTTTATTTTTGATCCCATTCTTTTGCCGTTACAGGCAATTCATCCCTTTATCCACACTCGCCCACCCCCAACCCCCCAAAAGGGGTTTTTCGTTGACTCTTCATGCAAATGTTATGCTTGCTGTTAAATACATACATACATACATACATACATACATATATGTTATCAAATTGTATTGATTCACAAATTACTAATTTTACAGGAGTTTGGTTGTTGCATTGCCATTTAGCCCGTCACTACACTTGGGGAATGTTGATGGCTTTCATCGTTAAAGATGGCAAGACCCCGGAGGCTAAGTTGTTGCCTCCACCTCCGGACATGCCGGCGTGCTGAAACTAAAGTCGTCTCGATTGTAGTTCGTCAAATCCAATAATGTTCTAGATTTAAATTCATATTTATTAGCGCATTAGTTGTTTTCTTTTGATTAATTAATGCTTAAAACATTGTAATGTTTGCTTCTATTCTGAATAAATTGTGATATATAGCAACAATAACTATCACATATAGACATATATTGCAAAAGTCTTAAGATTAAACACCACAAGAAAACACTGTTTTTTCGGCGAAATTTTCGGCGGAAATTTTTTTTTTCGGCGGATCAAGTTTGCCGAAAAAACCTTTGTCGGTATTGAATTTTCGGCGGAATTAATTAAAATTATTTTTTTAAAAAAATATTTTTCGGCGGAAATTTCGTCGAAATTCCGCCGAAAATTCCTCCGAAAAATATTTTTTTTTCAGAAATATTTTTAATATTTCGGCGGAATTCTCATCAAAATTCCGCTGAAAAATAAAAAATATTTTTTTTAAAAAATATTATTTTTTCAACGGAATTTCGACGAAAATTCCGCCAAAAAATAATTTTTTTTCGGAAATATTTTTAATTTTTCGGCGAAAATTTCGTCGAAATTCTGTCGAAAAATAAAAAAATATTTTTTAAAAAAATATTATTTTTTCGGCGGAATTTCGACGAAATTTCCGTTGAAAAATTAAAAATATTTTTTTAATTTAATATTTTATTCCGGGCCTAAATTCATATTTTTTCAATTATCTTCAAATTAATTGTATTTTTTGTTCGTTGTTATAAGCACAATTTGTTTTTAAATATTAGCATAACTACGTAATTTGAATATATGAAGAAAGAACACATTAAATATATTAAAATGCACATATATATTAGCAAATCGTCAGAAATTTTATTCAAATATAAAAAAAAAAAACATAATTAGTCAAATTATTCCGCCGAAACATAAAAAACCCAATTATTTCCTACCAAAGTTCATACTAATCTCAATCTTCCTCCTCATCGTCGTCGTCGTCTTCCTCATTAATGCCAAACTGAGCCGGTTGAGGGGTAAAACTCGGTTGCTGTAAGCCGCTCGCTTTGTTCTGCGAGATCATCGTCATCATCTGATGCATCATTTTCATGATTTGTGTGTTTTGTTGGGATAGTTGATCGACCCGATTTTCTAACCGCAGCACCGCCGGATCGGACTGCCTCGACGAACAACCGGGTAAAGAAAAACTATACTGATAAGTTGTCGATGTCTGATAATCTCGCCCTTACTTTCGACCCTTCTTTGTGGGCTCCCCAGCAGCCTGATCAAACAACTCATTTAAGCTTTCTTGCGTGCAGGGATCAGATACGTCCGCATTCTGCATATCCGGATGATTCTGAACTAGATTTTCGAAATTATCCTGCAATTTTAATTAGTTAAGATTAGCAAATTACATAGAATATTTAATTACATTAAACAAATATAACTTACATGAACTTGTTGTGGCTTCGGGTGAACCCATGTGCCTGCTTTTTTATCCGGGCCCTTATCTTTTTTTCTCGTAAAACAATCGTGAAGGACCTCACTTTTAAGAGCAGGCCTCTTTAACTTCCCCTCCTACAAGAAGAATATTAATTAAAAAGAAAGAATTAAATCTATTATTGTACGTCAAATAACTAATAATAAAATGTACCTACCAAGTCCATCCGACGCTCAAAAATCGATTTCCCCCCACCAGCATACAATGAGCCGCCCCCAACATCCCTATTTATTCTGTTCTGGTCACTCTTCTTTTTCCATTGAGGTGTGCCCCAATGCGTGGCCAGCTCTTGAAATATTGGTTCCGGGAGCCACGGTGGCCGACCATTCCCCAGCGCAATAGCTTTTCTAATGTTGTGATACATGTCAGCCATTTTTTTGGCCGCACGATTGTCAAAAGCTTTCTTCATATGCCCCGTCTCCTCCGATCTAAAACAAACATATTTCTAACAAACACAAATAATACTTTATCACTCAAAGATGTTAAAATAAAAGAAATACTCACAAAATAATGTAAGAAATTTAGACATATACAATTTCAATTAAATTACCTGCCATTCACCGAACCATCATAACTTAACATTTTCAGGAACCTTGCCATAACTGAAGTATGGCCTGTCTATCTGGCTCTTTATAACATTCCCAATCGGCGCACCACCTTCTTTACCGGGATAAAAACTACAAGAGAGTTCAAAATTTATTGTCAAACATATACGATTTATTATCATTTCTATTTGCAGTATTACATATCTAAAAAAAAAAACTAACCGATTCGAACCAATTGGTGTCACAGTAATCTTACTACTCGATCCATAACAGTGTTGAAAATATTGTCAAATACATTCTTCTCAATATACATTATATCTAAATTATGTCGTATCAAGAGATGCTTCCAATAAGGTAAATCCCAAAAAATACTTTGTTTGGTCCAATTATGTTCAACACTGTAGCCTGATGTCTTACCTATAAATGGTTGTTCTGTTATTTTCAGCAACCACTGAACATCATTCCATACCAAATCCCCAGTAGGCACCGGGGGGGGGGGGGGAGGGGGAGGATCCTTCTCGACCAGATTTTTTTTAAAGTTAATCTTGTTTCTTCTGTACTGGTGATTTATGTCCAAAAAGCTTCGATGACAATCAAACCATGAATTCTTTCGTCCATATTTCAACGTAAATGCTTTGCTATACCCCATACAATACGGACAAGCTAGTTTACCGGCTGTCATCCATCCCGACATCATTCCGTAAGCCGAAAAATCATTTATAGTCCACATTAATGCAGCACGCATAGTAAAATTTTGTTTTGCATGTACATCGTACGTGGATACGCCATCTTCCCATAAAAGCTTCAACTCATCAATCAGTGGTTGCAGATATACATCAATTTTCACTTTTGGATTTTTAGGACCAGGAATAATGCATGTCAGAAACATGTATGGCATTGTCATACACATTTCAGGAGGCAAATTGTACGGAGTTACAATTACTGGCCAACAAGAGTATGACACCGCAGATTGGGAATACGGCGTGAACCCATCAGCACATAAAGCAAGCCGCACATTTCTAGGGTCACTAGCGAAGTCGGGATATACTTCGTCAAAATTTTTCCAAGCTTTCCCGTATGCCGGGTGACACATAACACCGTCAAGTCGCCGATGCTCTGCATGCCATCTCATGTGAGGTGCTGAGCTCGAAGATGCATAAATGCGTTTCAATCATGGAATAAGGGGCAAATAATGCATTCGCTTATGCGGGACTTGTTTTGCACGCACACACCCCCCCTATCACGATATCTTGGCGCACCACAGAATGTACAATGCACCGCGTCTGTCGTTTCCTTGTAGTATAACATGCAACCACTTATGCAACAATCTATTTTCTTACTTGGCAACCCCAATTTTTTCACTAATTTTTGTGCCTCATAAAAATTAGTTGGCATGTTATGACCAGCATGCATTACTTCTGACATCAATTGGATGATTTCGTCTAGTCCATCTTGTGCAACATTATAATCACTTTTTATGCTCAATAACCGTGCAGCAACATAAAGTGGAGAATGATCTATACATCCAGGCCACAACTCTTGATTAAACTCATTCAAAAGGTCAAAATTTTTTTGAGTTTCAGGATTAGGTTGCTCCACACAATCGTTTGGTATTTTACCCCCTACCTCTTGCCTAGCAGCATCAAAACACATTTCAGCGTAACGTTACAATGGGTCATTCTCTGTACCACCACTTGATACGCCAGGGAATATGACAGAGGGCTCGACCTCACCATGCTCAGTCCAATACCAGTAATTTGGTTTAAAACCATTCGTTAACAAATGTACTGCGACATCATTCAATTTTAACAAATGACATTTTCTCTGACATTTCTTACAAGGACACTGAATTTCGCCATACTTAATATAGTCCGGACAGCTCTTCGCATGTTCTATAAAGTTCATAGCACCGTCATAAAATGCTGGTAAAAGCCCTCATCGACTAGGATAAGTCATTGTATACATCTACGTTCTATGTTCCGGGATATCCATCTACATATGCGTATTAATTTTATAAGTTTAGTATTTTTAATCATTTTGTTAAATTGAAAATCGAATAACGATTTCCTATTATTTAGCCTATCAACTCGTATTAAACCAATTATGCAATATCCATATACATGCTTATTTTAGTACAGTCGAATAGGTTCGTACAAAAAACATCGAACAACATTCAATATTCACCGAATAACAAAATCATTCTATAACACAACACGTGTCAAGCATGTACTTAAAATCAATAAGTATGAAAAACTATATTATTTATATACATATATATATATATATATATATATACAACGAATATGTACCATCCCCTTATTTCTCCACATTACACAAGTACAGAAAAACCAATAGCAAGCAATGGGAAGGCTCCACCCCTTCCCCCAATTCCCGTTCTCCATCCCACATCACGGACTAGCCTACTATCTATAAACTATCTAATTGTATACATATATATATATATATATATATATATATTTATATATTTCAAAGTTAGCCGTACTTACCTTTGCTTTAGTAGTACTCCCTAGCTGATAATAAATTCAATTACCTAAAACAAATACCAAATTCAAGATATTACACAAAATAATCTAACATCAAATTCACAAATATTACCAAATAATCAAACATAATATCAAACAACACTTCAAATTTCCCACATAACCAATTTAACATAACTTTACAAAATCACAAATTAAAATAAACTACAAAACCATAAATTTTTTTTTGCCGAAATGATAACAAAAACTCATAAAACTTACAAAAATTTTTCGAACAAAACGGTCGTGGGGGCAGGGGGCTGGGGGGAGGGCAGGGGGGCTGGGGTCAGGGGGTAGGGGCTGAGGAGAGGGAAGGGGAGGGGTGGGGAGAGGGAGAGGGAGAGGCTGAAAAATTGGGGGGAGAGGGGGGGGGGGGGAGAGTTTTGATGTTTAAATTTTAATTTTTTTTAAATCAAATTATTTTCTGCGGAAATTCCGTCTCAAATTTGAAAAATATATTTAAATTTTTTTTAATATTTTCGGCGGAATTTTCGCCGAAATTCCGCCCAAAATTATTAAAACGTATTTAATTTTTTTTTCCGGCGAAAATTATTTTTTTTAAATCTGAATTTAAATATTAATTTAATTTTAAATCCGAAAATATTTTTTAAAAATATTATGAATTTGTTGGATTAAAGCATATACTATTTAATGTGAGTTTTTTTGAAAAATCCATCGTTCTTCTTATTTATTGTTTAAGAGTTTTACAGAAAATGTAACGACAATTAATGTTTATAATTTTAAATTAATAAGATTAGAGTGCCTTTTTAGATAATTAAATTAATGATTTGATGAGAGTCTTTTAGAAAAATACAAATGATGCCTATTAAAGTGAAAAGAGATATTGAAAAAAAAAATAATAAATACAATAATAATATTTTTATTAAAGAGATAAATAGAAGGTTACAAAATTATTCCAAAATATTTTGTAAATGGGCAAATTTGTTATCCGCTTATGTCTGCATATTTCTAACTATTGTTACAAACTTATTAATTTAATAATACTTTTTCTTCTCATGCATCATTTTTTTAGTTGATTGTTTTCTTCATCCCATAAAATACGTAATTTACAACTATTAGACATAAATTCTCAATACATAAATTCTTCATCCCATAAAATACGTAACCCATACAAGTTCTATAATTAAACTTATTAATCGAGTTACCCAATTCTCTTGTGCAATAGCTAATTAATTTAAACTCTATGATATGAATTATGGCAAGTAAGAATAGTTCATAATTTCTAAATATGTAAAAATTATTTTCTCGTTATACATTTCAACCTCAATTTTTACATTAAGCAGAATTATTTTTGTCAAATTAAGTTATTACATTAATCCTAGTGTAGTCCGTACAACTTGCTCTACTAAATCCGAATACCTCTATCATTATATTAATTTGTTTTAATAAGTCGTTACAAGTAGACATATTCATTCCACTAAATCATAATAATTAATATTCCACACATAATTGATTTGTTTTGAGACTTAACGAAATAAAAGTTGTATAAAGTCATAATAAACACAATTCTTGAAGGAAATGACACATATAATAAACACAGACTTAATTTTTCATATTTATTATGTATTATTTATAAAAAAATATATAACAAAATGTACCCCGACCAACGTGTGGCATTTAGTTTTTTTTATAGTTAAAAGTTAATATAATTTACTGTTGCTCTAAAAAAAATCGACTTTCAAATAAAAACTATAATAAATACAATACTAATTTTGCATGACACATATAATAAACACACATATAAAATACTATCTATAAAATATACATAACAAAAACTACAACAAAAAATAACTTAAAAAAAAAAACTAAAGGCAATCATGATTATCAAAAACATAAATTTTTAACATCCGAAAATTTATAAATTTATTTCTGATTTTTTTTATTTGTTTTCGGCGGAATTTTCGGCGGCTAGTTCCGCCGAAAAAACATAAATTTATTTCTTATTTTTTCTTATATATTTTCGGCGGAAAATTCCGCCGAAAATATTTAAATTTATTTTTTTAATATTTAATTTATTTTCGGAGGAATTTTCCGCCCGAAAATTCCGTCGAAAATATATAAATTTATTTCTGTTTTTTTTTAATTTTTTTAGGCGGAATTTTCGACGGAAAATTCCGCCGAAAATGTATAAATTTATTTCTGTTTTTTTTTATTTGTTTTCGGCGGAATTTTTGGCGGAAAATTCCGCCGAAAATATTTAAATTTATTTTTTAAATATTTAATTTATTTTCGGCGGAATTTTCCGCCGAAATTTCCGTCGAAAATATATAAATTTATTTATATTTTTTTTTATTTTTTTTCGGCGGAAAATTCTGCCAAAAATTTTTAAATTTATTTTTTAAATATTTAATTTATTTTCGACGGAATTTTTCGCCGAAAATATATAAATTTATTTATGTTTTTTTTATTTTTTTCGGCGGAATTTTCTGCGGAAAATTCCGCCGAAAATATTTAAATTTATTTTTTTAATTTTTAATTTTATTTCGGCGGAATTTTCCGCCGAAAATTTTAAAAAAATAATTTAAATTTTTTTTTGAAATTCCGCTAAAATTTCGCCGAAATATTTGGGCGGATAATTCCGCCGAAAATTTCCACCGAAAATAGCGCATTTCTTGTAGTGAAAATTTTCAATTTTAAAATGTTTTGGACTCTATGACAATTCATTATTATAATGAAACTCATCAGTGTTCTTAAATTTTAATATTATTATATACTTTTGGGTAATACATAAGTCATAACAAGCATGTTTTATTTTTTATTGAAAAATCATTCTACCCACTTTATACAGAATTACAAGAAGGAAAATTCGATTTCTAGCCGAAAGTTTTTCATTGAAAAGATTTTCAACATACCGAATGTGTTTTATTAGACATCAGTTCTGATTTTCTATTGGATAATCATATTACATTTTCTATTATACTCATCAATACAAGTCATGTGTATTTGTGAGCGGTTTGGATAAGAAAAAAATACATCTCTTTTAGTGACCAACACACGTCACGTCACGTCACCAATACATGCTATAAGAAATGCATCTCTTTTAGTGACAAATATTGTAAATTTATAATGAAATTTCTCTATCATAAATTTTTATCAATGAAGAGGGTGCTTTCTTACAATGGGAGGAGTTATTGCTAAGAGAGATGGTGTGGTTTTTCATTAATTCTGTTGCAGGGAGAAAAATAGTGAGAAAATTATCTTTCAAAATTCACATTGAAAAATCATTAGAAGCTTCTTAAAGTTGCGTGCAATAAATTTTCTTCGTGGCTTGCTTAGTTTAGATTCCTTTTCCTACTAAATCCAAAAAAAACTTTTAATCACGCTATTTATCTCTCATGAGTCGGAGTATAAGTTAGGATAAAATCTAAGGCGAATTACACTTACACCTCTAAGGTATAATAAAATTACAAAAAAAACCTCCATATTTGAAAAATTACAATTATCTCCAAAATTTGAGGGGGGTTAATGTTAAGTATAACGGAATCGAAAAAAAAGGATATTTTTACCCTTACTCAAATTAGGGCAAATTATAATTACCATCCTAAGGTATGGTGAAATTACAAGAAACACCTTCATAAATGAAAAATTATCATTACCCCTGATATATTTGATGATCATTTCAAGCAGTGTATATTATATGTTTTTATACGTAAATACAAATTCTCATGGCATGTATCAATATGATATTTTAAATGTTTATTTGTTGCGGTTTTATAGTTTTATTGCTAAAAATTGAGTTTTATATGGTTGACGAATAACATTTTATGGGCAGATCGTATACTAGATAAGCATAATCTCACATTGCTTTAACACATTGGTTAGAAACTTATAATTTGGTAAGTATGCAAACTATCCACCAACGATTTAAATCATCAAGTTTGAAAAAATGACATAAATATTATATTTAACCCCTTGTGGTTTTAGCAAATTATAATGCAATACTCCAAACTAGGGGTGATAAATGGGCGGGTTGGGTTGGGTTCATATGGATTGGGTTTGAAATGGGTTGGGTACAAAATGGGTTCAAATATATGGATTCAAGATGGGTTGGATTTGGATTGAGTTAGGTTGAACCCAAGTGGGTCTAAATTTTAAAGCAAAAAAATGTATATTTATTATAGTTAGAAGATTGTATCTATCATTATTATTATTATTATTATTATTATTATTGCTACTACTTTAAAAAATATAAAAAATTCAGCTACCAATTTAAATCGATTCCTATCATTAATCCAAATTTTGAATTCATTATTTGATAAGTTAAAAAATCAAAAAAGCACGTAAGTTCGATCCAGCCCACAGACCCTAGACCAAAACCCACTATTTCATGATAATGTCATGTTCATTATAGTACTGTATTAAAAATTGTCACCACACTTTTTAGACAATATTATACATACATATATATATGTGTGTGTGTGTGTGTGCAGACATAAAAGCATCCAGTTGTTTGATTTCTTAAATTAATCATTGAAATTAATTAACGATTAAACTATCCAAAAATTGGTTAACTTGCATGATAATTAATCAAAAGACCCATTCATATATATATATATATATATATGTGTGTGTGTGTGTGTGTGTGTGTGTGTACACATACAATATATATGCAATTATGCATCTCAATTTTCAGGTCAGCATTCCTTGACTTTACTGCATCTAAATACCAATAGAAAATGTGTTGGTGCTATAATATAATTAACTGATGACGAAAGTAATTACAAATTATAAATCCACATATTTTAAATTTATTTGAACTCATTTTAAACCCAAAATCATCTCAATCCAATTGGAATAAAACCCAACCCAACCCAACCCATTATAATTTTTTTAAATCCAACCCAATCCAAAACTAATTGAATTGAGTTGAACCCATGAGTTTGAGCCCATTTTGCTACCCTTACTTCAAACTATGATACAATAACAAAAACACCCCTGGGGGTATTTTTGAAAGTTCATACAGGTTAATTAATGGTTGTCTTTAGTCAATTGACTAACGAAAGATGCAAATTGTTACATAACACATAATGTTAGGCGGTAATGGTAATTTTCCAAATATGGGGGTATTTTTTATAATTTCACTATATCTCAAGGGTGGTAAGTGTAATTAGCCCTAAATTGTAATCAAGACAATAATGATAAAAAAATAATTTGAAACTAAGTTAATATTGTTTGAAAAATCAAACAGATTGAACTCTAATTTTCTTTTATTATCCAGAAAATAGCTAAAAGAAGACGTTGTTGTTTTTGATTTGTGGATATATATATATATATATATATATATATATAAAACCTTGTAAGATAGTTAGCCAATGTGTTCATATTTATGGGTTTGGTATGCAAAAGTCTCGCTATATTTATTGTCATATTATACAAATTTGGTTTGGTAAGAAACCTAATTAATGCATTGGCTTTCCGTGCAAAACACCGCTTGAAGCAATCCAATTTGATTGAACTATTTCTCAGTGGTGATCGTCTTTTATTCTGGACTAGATTAATCTACTACTCTCTACTTTGAACTCATTAAACATTTTATTTCCCCAAATTTTTTTTAACTCGAATTAGGTGCATCGAACAAATTATATAACAAATGCAGTGTGGTATATTAAACATTTCATTTTCCTAATTTTTTTTGAACTCGATTTAGGTGCACTGCACAAATTATATAACAAATGTGGTGCCTTATGACACCGCAGGTTGACACGCAATTGCATTTGTGTTGGTGCTTTACGATTTCAATGAATTATATTCAAGATCGGAAGGATCATGCTGGCGGATCAATGTCATCCCATTGTTAAAGTGAGTTGGAGGCTTGGAGCACATCCATCTTATCCATTGAACTTGTTAGAAGCTATTGCTTTGGATCGAAGTATCAAAAGAAATTAGCCTTATGTGAGTTTTTTTACTAGTGGTGTCACATAAATTTTACATAATTATATAATATTATATTAAAAAACAACAATATATATAGATTTGTAGAGATTGGTTGAACAATATAAATCCCTTATGTACATATATAATTGAGGATGGAATCAAAAATTCTTAATTGAAGGAGCGAAATCAAATTTTTATAAAATATTAAAGACATTTTATCATTTAGGGGTAAGTGAGACACATTTCAAAATTTTTATAAAAATATATATAAATTTTAATTAAATATAAATTTGAGGTGATGCCCCCCCCACGCCCCCACCCCACCCCACCCCACAACACAAATCCTTAATATAATTATCGTGACCAGCCTTAATTAGTCAACAAATGATTCTCAAAATCATGACGAATATAAATCCAGCACATGGGAATTATTAACATCTCCCGCGTGGACTATAATTCATATATTATAAATATATGAAAGAACCCTATCTTAACACGTTTCTTAATTCCATTTGTCAATTCGTGTTTGTTTTCGTCGTTCAGACTATCAATTTTCCCCTTTTCGATGCAAACAAAATGTCATTTTGAGTACTACTTACATAGATCAGAATAAATGTCCAAACGCTGAAAGCCACAGGGAATATATATATATATATATATATATATATTCTTTTTTTGAGTTGACACCGAAAATAACATCAAGCTGTATGGGAATGAGACTATATTGAAGAAAAAGTCGTTTTTTTATTTTCAATTACATTGTAATGTGGTCGGTGGTCACCAACAAAATCGAAGTTGGTGGTGGAACCGACGCTTACTTACCGACACAATACCTAGACTTACAGAGTTTTGCTAGCCACGGAAAACATAAAATTTATGAAAATTATATATTTTTTTTCTTGATTTTGGAATTAGAATACAACCTAGAAAGCAATTCGGATCTTTAATAACACTTTTGTTTAACATGTTTTGTTAAATTCACCAATATATGTCACGTGCATTGATGAGGTATGGATATTAAGAAAGAAAGTCTGTCATTTCTTTTTTTCTTATCATAATTCTTATCGTTTCTAATTTCAATCGATCAATAATATACGGAGCATGTGTTAAAGAGTGCAGTAAAAAATGATAGATTAAAAGTGCTACAGAACATTCAAATTGTCTACTACGGTGGTTTTTTTTTTTCTAATCAGTGTGGTTGTGCAGAGTTTTGACAATTTGCATTTTCTCTTTTATATTTTGCATCAAAATTAAAGGTCTAAGTGTACACGCAACAATATATGCTTTTTCGTTCGAATATTTTGTACGATAAGAAAAGTATTGTAAGAAGATATTGTTAGCGCATGTATAATACCTTGAAATATTTTTTTATATTGTTGAAAATAAGGACGTAATTAGAAATTTTTATTTAGACTGCAAAATCAACTTTTTAAAATATATAAAAGACAATCTTATTATTTTTTGTGGCCCAAAGTTTGAATTTCAACAAAAATGCATATAAATTATGGTTAGATGGAGATCTTCGAGAAGCCAAACATCCCGTCCAGCCCCCCTCTCCTCTCTCATTGAATAAAGGCAAAAATACAATTTTAGGATCTTATGTTGCCAAAATTTGACATTTAGGACTATAACTTTTCCAGTTTCAATTTTAGGACATGAATTTAAGTGTTTTTGACACATTGAGGACATGATGCCTCGAATTGCGCAATTTAACCTGAAAGATGACGTTATTTGACTGAATATGACGTCACACATCCCCTTAGAGTTGCCGGAGACATCATATTGATGTTAGATTCAGTCAAATGACGTTATCTTTCGGGCTAAGTTGCGTAATTCGAGACATCATATCCTCAATGTGTCAAAAACACTTAAATTCATGTCCTAAAATTGAAATTGGAAAAGTTATAGTCCTAAATGTCAAATTTTGACAATATGAGGTCCTAAAATTGCATTTTTCCCTTCAATAAAATGAGAAAAACTGTAAGAAGACGTTTTATCCTTGCATGGAAATTAAACCAAGTCAAATCTATCATTTTCCACATAATTTTATTGGTACCTAACTTTTACATTTTGTATTAATTTATCTATCACAAAAGACACATCAAACTGATCTCATCAAACGACCAACTTGTGATTTACATTAGAGACATTATTAGGTAAATGCGCAATGGAATTAACTCATTAATTGTTTTTAGAAATGAAGATTAATTCAATTAGTAAACTTATAATCTATGATTCTATATTGGAGCTATTTTTAGGTAAATGAAATATATAATTAATTCATTGTTTTTATCAGAAATGAAGAGTCACTCAGTCAGTAAAGTTGAGGCTTCAAATTAAATTATAAGATAATCTCTAGCACAAATTAAAGTCCTTATTGGATTTTACACCATGTTTTGTGTATGTTTAACTTATAGTGAGTCTTTAAAGTACTAGTACTTGAGAATCGATATCTATCATTACTTGAAGTGGGATAATACTTTAGGGAAAAAAAAATATTATCCAAAAGAGAAACACCAATGATATTATATTTTAAAACGATAGTACTTGAGAATTGATATCTATCATTACTCGACAATTTTACCCCAATAAATTGGCCAAAGGACTAAAGTGAAATATAATTAAAATTTAAAGAAATAAAACATCGATTGAAAGAGTATGGACTAAAGTGATTTTAAACATAAATTTTAGGGACCAATTGTATGATTTGCCCTAATATTAAATATGAGTATGAGGAATTCATATGGATCCACCCCCCCCCCCCCCCTCAAAAAAAAAAACTGTGAACATCTATAAATTTATATAATAGTTGATTAGTTCATTACACTCTCTCTGTCTCACACACACAAAAAAAAAAAAAAAAATAGATTAGTTCATTATTAAAATTGAAATTGATTATAACATAATAATTAATTTTTGACTTAAATGATATATCTATGCCTTCTTATAAAATACTAACATCCCCTAATAATTGCTTGGTGTCTTTGGTATAGCTTTTTTTTTTTTCCCTTTTTCCTCTTTCCTCTCTCCTATTTATTCCCACTTTCTCTCTCCTATTTTTCAACGTCATATATTATTTCTCCTTATTTTATTCTCTCCATCTTCTCTTACATCTTTTCTTTAATATTTAGTTTACTTTATCTTTTTATTTATTTATAATAATAAAACTTAATTTAATTTTTAATTAATTTTTTTATCTTTCATAATGTATAAATTTAATTTTTAATTATTCTTTTTTATTTTTCATAATATATAAAATTACAAATTTGTTAAAGATGCGATCCAATTATATTTTTTTTTTATTTTGCGCACGTATGGAGTGTGCCACATCCACTAGTGTGTTATGAAAGAAAAGTTCACTGCTTTTATGACATAACTAAATATGTGTTTGTGTGAATAAGTTAATTATTTTGCAAATGAATGATTCTTTAGTATATCATTAATTACAAATGAAGAACAAAACCAGAAATCAATATTAATAGTCATAGTCAAAATAATTAGCTGTTGCATAAGTACCTCTTCACTTATCGTCAAATTTAAAAATCATGTCTTGTCAAGATATTTAAATGCACCGCCAACGCTCAAATGATGATGAGATAAGAAATTTTGAAACTATATATATATATATATAAAATAAGATGTATTTCACATTTAATTCCTATTTGTCTAGATATTAACCTATTTTAATAACCCTATTTTTTTTTTTTCTAATTATGTACTTTGTTATTGAGATATTGATTTTGTTTAGTTAGTCGTTTTTCATAATTTTAATGTAACAACTAATAATTGATATGTTTAAGAATTGTAATCCATTAATGCTTTTGCATAATGCTCGAAAGCCCCCCAAATATTGTTTTATCTCAACTTTCATTTTTTCTAAGTTCACAAAAATAATGGATTTGGTAATTAGAATCCTGTTTATGCCTTTTTGTGAAGATATATTTATTAATTTAATTTTTCTATTTGTTTAAGAAATACATGATTTTTTACCTCCAAAAAAAAAAGTAATACATGATTTTA
Organism: Petrea volubilis; assembly: GCA_026212405.1. Classification (NCBI taxonomy): domain Eukaryota; kingdom Viridiplantae; phylum Streptophyta; class Magnoliopsida; order Lamiales; family Verbenaceae; genus Petrea; species Petrea volubilis. The sequence continues at coordinate 25,861,807 of CM047874.1, read as the reverse complement.
TTGTCGTTAATAAATTGCTTTCATTTTTGTTTTATAGACTAATTTAAATCTTTATGTGGGTTTATATTGTTCATAAAAAAGAAATGTAGAAGAAGAAGAAGAAGAAGAAGAAGAAGAAGAAGAAGAAGAAGAAAGAAAAGAAAAAAAAAGCTCAAAACTTTGACTTTCTTTAACAAACAATAGTGACATCTTTGTGATATTATATAAAATTACTATAAGAAATATTTTCATCATATTAAAAAGGGATAATATAAAAAATGATCCCAATATTTGCACTCTTTTTTAATTTTGATCCCAAAATTTCAAAATGAGAACTATATTTCAAAATTTTCATTAATTTTGGTCCTTTTTTGTCGCAACAGTTAAAAACTAACGGAAATGCGTACGTGCTCCTCACGCGCGCCATTAGTTATTTATCTGGGCACGTGCGTGTTAGGAGCACGTCCTCCTTTCCATTAGTTTTTAACGGCTGTGACAAAAAAGAACCAAAGTTCATGAAAAATTTGAAATATATATGGTCCTCATTTTGAAATTTTGGGACCAAAATTGAAAAAAGTCACAAATATTGGGACCATATTTGGTATTATCCCTATTAAAAATATTAATGTAAAAGTCAGGAAGTTAATTAAGACTTAGCTATAAGGTATACAATTTAAACATAGCGAAACGTGGTCATCAAGGATAGATTATGAATCAGTAGAGTTGTTAATGAAAGATTTAAGAATAGAATCATACCCAAATCTTTATAGGGAATTTATATTTAATTAAGTGATTAAAACACGAATTTAAATTAATCAATCCATTTAATACCTTATCAAGGAAGACTTGTCGACCTTGCTAAACCAATTCCAAAAAACTCAATTCCACGTGAAGCGACAAACAACTAAACCTAACATTACAAGCAACCCAAGATCGATCTTAATAATTTATATATCACTAATTATATATATATATATATATATATATATATATTTGATGTTAGCTACCCGGTTCTGATTCACTCATTGACTAATTCGAATTAGGTACTGCAGAGGTTTATATTGGGGCCGACTATTCCAATCCAATTTCTCAATTTACAACTTCAAAATTCGAATTCTAAATGTTGTTTAAGGGATCTAGTATTTTATCCTACTAGACCAATTGGTAGTTGGTATATTGTAAAATACTAGAATGCATGTTTTAAGCTATCTACTAAGCTCGTAGTTCACCAATCAATTAGACATCGATTTTGAAGTCAATCTCTTTCAGTCACAATTAAGGAAGCAAAGCTATTTAACCAATTAAATCTCCACCAGTTGTGGCGTGGGTCAATTTTTCCAAGCCTTTGAAAATAAACATACAAGCAATTAAATAATTCATTTGTTTGGCATTAATTAATCATTCCTCATATGGGATTACGATGGAAGAGACGTGACAAAATAATCCTACTTATTCTTTCGTGTCCACCATGACTAGGACCAAATCAACCTTCAATTTTTTCTATATATATAGATCAAACATTAGAGACACTTTATTTCACGAAAACATCGATATATATCACTAAGTTTTCGAAAAATAATTGTGTTTATTCTTGTTAAGTATGAAGATCATAGTAATCTTGCATTTTGTAGCAATATTTTTGCTCTTAGGTGAGGTGATTACTAGCCATGCTATGACCCATCACCACAACTTTGTGGTAAGTTTCTTACTTAATTATACTTTAATTTGTTTCGCCGATGATTATTTAGTAATCATACCACGTTCAAACATGCATCATGTAAGAATAATTATCTGTATTTTATATGAAAAATTTCTCTAATTGTAGTTCTCTTTTCCGAAAGATAGAACTTTTCTTTCATCTTTCTCCTTCATAGTTGTAGACACTTTTTTGGCTAAATAATTTAGCCATTTTTGTGGTTGTTCTCAACTCTTGTCACATGCAATGTTTGTCTTCCTGCCTTAAGGAAAAAGAAATATCATCAAAAAGCCAAAGAATTAGGAACTAGAATCTATGTATATTAACATACATATATATATATGTGTGTGTGTGTGTGATTCAAAATTAAGGGTTTCTTGGCATTGCAGGTGACTCATACTCCATACACCAGGCTGTGCAGGAACAAGAGCATATTGACAGTAAATGGACAATTTCCAGGGCCAACTATATATGTCACTGAGGGAGATACAATTGTCATTGATGTTATCAATAGGGCAAGGGAAAACATAACCATTCATTGGTAATTTTTTTTTTTCAAAATCTTGTGTTATTTTTATAGTAGTATAAGTTAATCTCTATTGCTAAAATTTAATTTCTCTAATTTTTTATTTTCATAGGCATGGAGTGAAGCAACTAAGGTATCCATGGTCTGACGGCCCTGAGTACATAACTCAGTGCCCGATCCGGCCTGGGACTAGGTTCAACCAAAGGATCGTGCTTTCAGACGAGATTGGAACTCTATGGTGGCACGCCCATAGTGACTGGTCGCGAGCCACTGTACATGGCGCTCTAGTTGTTTACCCCAGAGTGAAAAATGACTATCCTTTTCCAGTACCTGATGTAGAAGTTCCAATCATATTAGGTAACGTAGTCATTGATTTTCTTTTTTTTTTTTCTAATAGTAATTAATTAATCAACAAGAAGATTATGGATTCATTTAAAAAGATATATTATGACCTAGTCTACATAGGAGACAAAGTCAAAATGGGGTCTTATAAAAATATGATTATATGTTACTGTAATGTAAGATTGTCATATGTCGTAAATTTAAGTAATAAAATATATAAATGAAAAAGATTCAACGCAAAATTGGAATTTTTTTTATAAAATAGATAGGAGCTAAAAAAAAATGAAAATATTGTGTTCAATATTGCAGGGGAGTGGTGGAATAGTAATATTCAAGATGTTCTCACTGATTTTCTGCAAAGTGGAGGAGACCCAAACATTTCAGATGCTTTCTTGATCAATGGCCAACCAGGGGATTTGTATCCCTGCTCAAGACAAGGTTTGATTTCTTATTTGATTTTAATAAAATTTATTATTATTATTATTATTATAATTATTATTATTATTCGGTGTATTAATAAACTTGCCGATTTGATATTTTTGTTTGCAATATGAACAATTAGCTCATCTGAAAACTAATTAAGTAGGCTAGGGAAAAAAGATAATTAATCAAGAAAAAATTGCCAAAAATTAAATGATATGATTTCCTATCATTACTAATATTTGACCCCATGTCAAGGCATAGAAAATAGATATTTTTTATGTATATATTTTTATAAATTTCTATTATAAAAATTAATTTGAAAAAATAAGTTAACTTTTTATAATAGAGATTGATAAATAAATATATTAAAAAATTATACAATAATAGAATATGTTCGATTTTCAATATTAATTTTGGTATAATTAACGCAATGAATTTTTTAAAAATTTGTTTATAATCAAAATTTTTAATTAATATTAGTGATAAATATTGTAAACAAAATTTTACTTTTTTTATTTTATTTGAATTAAAATTTAATCCATCTAATTTTAAATACTTGATAATTATTGGATTCTTTTGGATACACATGAATTATAAATATACTTATTTAAATTCATATAGAATTTTTTAATTTCATATATGGCAAAATAGAATTAAATGCGACTATCCACGTGTGCACTGGCCTGAGTAATTTCAAAGTTTTCGAATTATATATACATATATATATATTTATATTATGATGATGGTTTCGTAGTTCTAGTAAACTTATCAATTCGATATTTGTGTTTCTAATATGAACATTTAGCTCATCTAAAAATTAACTAAGCAGGCTAGGGAAAAAAGATATTTAATCAAGAAAAAATTGCCAAAAATTAAATGCTAATATTTCCTTTTTCTTTTCTTTTCTTTTCTTTTCTTTTTTTTTCTTTTATAAGTATAATCTAACTTTAAATAATATAACATAAATATTAGTTTATTGCGCCTGTTTGACGAGCAAAATTGAATAAATAATATAAATGTTTATTTAAAACTGTGTAATTATTCAATGCGGGATACAGCTAGGTGAACTTTCTACTTTGTGCGCGTGGACTCTTGAAAACTAAGGGTAATTAATTAAAATACGAGATAATTAATTATTCAATAGTCTATATTTTTCTAGAACTAGAAGTGTATCATAAAGTCTATATTATTGTCTATTTGTCATGAAAAGATTTACGTCTAGATTTGATTAAGTTATTCGAAACTAAATAATTATAATAGTTCTAGATCCAGAGAAAGTGAAATATCATATGATAATGGCAGGATTAATGATGGCATTTTCTTGAAAATGACTGATGTATTTATATGTTATTGGTGTTACATCATATAATATATAGTTATTTGGTAAACATTCATATACTCAAAACACGAACTATATGAACTAGATTAAGAAATATTTAAACTATATATGATCCATACATAATATTCCACCTCGTGTCTGGACTCAAAAGAAAACAAAGCATGTTTGGAAAAGAGAAAAATCTTACCTTTTTTTTCTAGTCTTTTTATGTATTTCATCGAATACATGATGATCAAACGGTACTTACTTAGTAACTCTTTTCATAATTTTATGATTCAAACTCAATAAGTAATATTTGAATGGGGAATAGTAGCTACCAGCTACATCAACTGCATTTTACTTAATTTTTAGAAGAAAAAAATTGGTTAAATATCAATTACTATATTGCATTTTGAACTCATGAAACATAAATAATTATATTATTCAATGGAAAAGATCAAATATAACTAAAACTATAAACAGGCTAATATCCACACTGGTTGCAACTAGAATGCAAAAAACTGTACAAGAAAAATCATATTCAGAAACAGGATCCCTTTGCGAAAACTTTGAAAATATTACCAATTATATATATTTGATGACTAAAATTTTTATTTTGTTACAATTAAAAATTTTATTAGTTTATTAGTAAAAATAATTGTGTATAATCAGTCACTATTGAAGATTAGTAATGAAAATTTTGTTTATGGTCACGAACAATTAGTGATGTATCAATAGTGACAACTCAAAAAACAACAAAATTGTTACAATGATTAGCGGAAACATTTGCGCTTTCAATGTGTGTGTTTAACTATCAATAGTGACAGTTAATACACAATTATAATCACAATTATAATCATCAATTAAATTCATAAAAATAATGCAGATACATTCAGGCTGACGGTGGATTATGGCAAGAGGTATTTGCTACGAATGGTCAACGCTGTGATGAACAACATCATGTTTGTTAGAATTGCAAACCACAACATCACAGTCGTTGGTTCGGACGGGGCTTACACCAAACAACTGGGAAGCGATTATATCACTATATCCCCCGGACAGACCATCGACTTCTTATTGGAAGCCAATCAGCCACCGAGCCACTATTACATGGCGGCCAGGGTTTATGCTGTTGCTGGAACTTTTGACAACACAACCACAACAGCTATCATACAGTACTCCGGCAATTACACTCCGCCATCATCCCCATCACTCCCATCTCTTCCAGATATCAACAACACGCTCGCATCGACAAATTTCACTAGTCAGCTCAGAAGCTTGGCGTACAAAAACCACACGATAGACGTGCCGTTAAATGCGTCAACTATACTATTCTTCACTCTTTCAATCAACACAAGGCCGTGTCCGAATAGCAACTGCTCGGGGCCATTCGGGGAGAGGCTTCTAGCAAGTGTGAATAACATAACCTTTCAATCCCCTAGGGTTTCTATTCTACAAGCTTACTATGATCGAATAAGGGGTGTTTATGGAGATAATTTTCCAAACAGACCGCCGTTAACTTACAACTACACAGCAGCTAACATCCCACGAACCTTGTGGATACCGGAAAATGGGACGAGGGTGAGAGAGCTTGAGTATAATTCGACGGTGGAGCTTGTTTTTCAGGGAACGAATACTGTTGCTGGCATAGACCATCCAATGCACTTGCATGGACATAGCTTTTACGTGGTTGGATCGGGATTTGGAAATTTCGATAAGGATAGGGATCCATTGAATTATAATCTTGTCGATCCTCCATTTCAAAATACTATTGCGGTCCCTGTAAGAGGTTGGACAGCGATAAGATTCAGGGCAAATAATCCAGGTAAAATTTTCAGTTTCGGTATTGTGTTTGATCCTTGGATTTTCAGTAAGGAAAACAAAAACGGCATTTTTTTTAGTTGTTTTATTGCTTCAAATAACTCACTATATATGCTTTAAATTTGAATTTTCTTTTTTAATCCTCTTGAACTTCTCCTCATCAAAATGCAAAGGTCCAAATACATTTCTAAACTAGTTTTGCTACAAAAATAAATAAATAAATAAATAATCAAATTGGTTAGAAAAAATTAGGTTACAAGTTGAAAATTGTCATCAATAACATGTGTTAACTAATAATCCCTTTTGTTATGTTGTTAATGATGTCTATTAGGTGACAACTTTTGTTTAATGCTTTTCATGACAAAGCAAAATTCTCTGTCAGTTAAAACTTTATAGTTTCTTGTAGTATTTTTATACTAGTTTTATTTTGCTTGTTAATTTTAGTATTAATATTGTTATTTATTTAATTGATATTAATTTGTTACAGGAGTTTGGTTGATGCACTGCCATTTCGAACGACATATAAGTTGGGGTATGGAGATGGTGTTTATTACTAAAAATGGAAGGACCCCAAATTCAAGAATGCTACCTCCACCTCCTGATTTCCCACGATGCTGAATTATAAAATAAAATGGAATTTAAATCCCAGTTTACTAATTAATTTAATTACCCATTAAGTTTAGGAAATTCAAATATTTGCTATTTATTGGGAAATTGTTGGTTTATATATATCGAAAAAAAATTAGGTCATGGTCAGGGCTCTTTCTTGAAGAGGCCAGGATATTTGTTGTGATCATTATTTATTAATTTGTAGAAATGTAATAATGTGTTGTGCATCTTGCGTTGCATAATTTGATGTACAAATAATCGTCTGGAAAACAAATCTATTTGTCTCAAGTTGAAGAAATAGTTGTATGTAGTTAATTTCCTATAATTCTTCGGATCGGTAGTCGGTGTTTAAACTATAAGTTGAAGAAATGATCGATTAATCCGAATCGGGCATTGTAGAGGCTCATTTTGGGAGCAACCATCTTAACTCAATTGTTCCATTTACAATAACAATGCTTGGATGCCCAATTTTAACCAAAAACCATAGTTGAAAAATAAATTAGTCCAAACTAGAGTTGTCCCGCTACATACTAATCATCTCGTCGCAAGTGTTATTATTGGCTTGGGGGGGGGGGGGGGGATATATATTTTGGTCGCAAGTATATGCTATTTTGTCAAAGTTGATCCGAAAGTTTTTAAAATAGCCAAAATAATGAAAATGGTAAATGCAATTCTATACACCATGCAATGCGTTATCCTAAAATTTTGTACCTTTCGCTATGATAATCTCGTCGTAAAAAAATTAATTTTCTTGTATCGAATTAAGTCTAAATTATTCTCAATAATTTGAAAGAGAAACAACGGCTGCTTTCTTCTATTTTTCTTTTTGTGACGTTAATCATTTCTATGGATTATAGTTGTCCAAATTCGTTGAATTACTACTTACTCTTTTTGGTTGCTGAATTTGTCCGACACATATTAATTATCAAGGAAAAGCTTGCTAATACTAATAAGAAAAGAGGCCAAATGATGCATAAACGTGCATGACTAAATCATGACCATATTACGAATGAGAAATTAGCCAATAGAAAATTCACTAAATTAAAGTCATATAAAATGTGAAATTTTCTTGTATTTCAATTATGGGCTAATCGCCATGACCCAAAGGTAAGGAGATGTCTCATTACCATGAGGTTATGACATTGAATCTGTCGATTAGCAGTATTTAATTTGGTATATAACAATTTTGAAAATATTGATGTAATTGATTACGGTATTTAATAGATTGTTTTCTATAAAAAATAAATAAATAGAATGGGCTAATCAGCTAATTAGGACTACATTGCTTCATGTGGTAGCATTAATATTGTATGGAAAAAGCTTGTTTAAAAGTTGTAAATAATTTGATATAAGCTCTAAACTTCAAAGCATAACAAAAAAGGTAAAATTAGTCAAAAAGAAAATAATAAATAAATAAACTGTTCATGTAAAAGTTGATTCCAAAAATATGCATTAAACAATAATTTTTGTAATTTGTCACTAATTGAATTAATTTATGCAGTAATAATATTTATATACTTAATAGTGACAAAAACTAATATTTTAATTGTCACTATTGACAATTAATAATATTGTATAGTTGTTTGATGGCTAAAAATAATTGTGAAGACTTTAATTGTTACTAATTTGTTATTATAAAGGAGTCATTAATTATCACTAATTAATAGTGATAATTCAAAAGGGAAATTACATCCATCTCCCTTAAATTTAGGTGAAATTACCAAATACCCCTAACCATTTTGAAAATTACCACGGCCTCCTGAGATTTAACCATTTATTGTTAAATTGGACAAAACTGATAAAATGTCTATAATGCTGATTAATTTTTTAATTTTTTTCTAACTTAAAATAAAAATTAAAATAGTAAAATGACTGATAAAATGGAACCACCAAAAGTACTCTTATCTAATTAGTGGTAATATCTTCCTTTTCCACAATGAATAAAAATTAGAACACATTAATCACCCAAACTTTATCTAATGACGCCAACTACGTGCCACATTTTTTTATGACATGGAACTACATGCCGTACGTTATTTTGGCATGTAGTTGGCACCAACGTATATTTTGTGTATATACGTCATTAATTTTTGCTGGAAATTAAATGGGAATGCAAGACGGTTTTGAGAAAATATAAGATGGAGGACTACAGTCTACTGATGACAGTGAAAGTAATTAAGATTTAGATGTTCCTAAATTACAGGAAGTTCTTACATGCATCGAGGTTTGACTATATTGAAACTAATCACATGACGAGTATTTTATATTTGCAATATGATTGGTATACAATATGGTATATAATATCGGGGGAGTGACCAATCATATAGCATGTATATTAATACTTGCTCTATGATTGGTTTGGTATGACCAAATCGAGTTTGAACAAGAATTTTTTTCCCTAAATTACTTGTGTGACTTACAAACAAAGGTGTCAACTTAGTTGGATTGGGCCGGCCAAGCCCAAGCCCTTGAAAGGCTGCTATTGTAGCGGCCTAGCCCAGGGCAGTCTTGAGGTGGGCCTGGGCCTAGGCCGGGCTTGAAGTGGGGACGTAGGGCTGTCAATGGATCGGATCTGGAGCAAATCAGTGCAATCCGGATCCGAATCCGATTACAAGGATCGGCTACCGAATCCGATCCGAAATCCTATAAGATCTTTAGTCTTTATTCCGAATCCGAATCCGGAATAAATCTGAGATCCGATAAAAAAAATCCGATCCGATCCAATATGACAAAAAAATTTTATGCTTGGACCAAAAAATAAATAATAAAAAATTCTTTAATATATAAATATATAAGCGTGTAAAAATATATTATATATATAAGAGATCTTTAATAATTATGCACCATATTTAATTTTTCATTTAATGACAATATATATTTAGAATTATTTATAAATACGTTTATGTATAATATGTTTAGTAAAGATCTCTAATAACTATAGAGATTATTAGTTGTTCATTTAATGATAGCATATAATAGATATCTCTAATAACATATCGTATATGTGTATAGATATGGTGTATGTAATAGAGATCTTTAATATATAGACTAATTCATTAGTATTCTATAAAAAAAGCCTCTTTATGTTAAAAATAAAATTAAATAATGTAGAAAAATATTTTAGAATATGTATGAAAATTATATAATGTTTTGTTAAAAAAAAGTACCTTAAAAATTAATAAATAATATATTATTAATTACAATTACATATATATTACATTGAAGTATCTTTATTACTATTGTATTATATATAATGTATAAATTTAATAAAATATAATATAAAAATTCGGATTCGGATCTTTAACGGATCGGACTCATTGAATCCAAATCCAACCCATTTATTTCGGATTATGGATATTTGCTATCGGATCTGACCCATCGAATATTTTAATCGATTGAATATGCTAAAATTCGGATTGGACTCAGATCGGATTCGGATTAAAATCCGCTCCATTGACAGCCCTAGTGGGGAAGGAGGGCCCAATTGGGCCTATGAACCCAGCAATGATGGGCTAGGTTGGGCTTTTCATGAGCTAAGCTTGGTGGGCCTGGCTTTTTTTTTCCCAAAAAAGGAGTCATTTTCAAATTTTATTTTTTTTAAATAGTTATTTATATTCCATATTTTTTATTTTGTTTTCGTTTTTTCAGTTTTATCAAGTTGATTCAATATTTATGTTTATTTCATTTAACTAGTTGCTTATTAAAATAAAAATATTATATAAAAAATAATGTGTTTATTAACAATTTATTAAGGATAACAAAAGAAATCAATGAATTTAATTAGGTCAATGAAATGATTCTAAATGTAAAATGATCAAATTGTTGGTAAGGCCAAAACTAAAATTGTAACAAAAATACTTGTTACAAAATTCAATTATACTATAATATATATATATATATATATATATATATATAAATATAAGTTGGGCCTAGGCCAAGGTTGGGTAGGGCTTGCAACAACAAACCCAATTGGGGGCCATGTAAACAGCCATAAACCGGCCCAGCCCGCCTCATACGATTCATGGGTTGGGCCTAGGTTGGGGCGGGTGGGCTGGGTTGCCGGGCTAGTAGGTCGCTACTAGGGCTGTCAATGGAGCGGATTTTAATCCGAATCCGATCCGAGTCTGATCCGAATTTTAGCATATTCGATCGATTAAAATATTCGATGGGTCAGATCCGATAGTAAATATCCGTAATCCGAAATAAATGGGTTGGATTTGGATTCAATGAGTCCGATCCGTTAAAGATCCGAATCCGAATTTTTATTTTATATTTTATTAAATTTATACATTATATATAATACAATAGTAATAAAGATACTTCAATGTAATATATATGTCATTATAATTAATAATATATTATTTATTAATTTTTAAGGTACTTTTTTTTAACAAAACATTATATAGTTTTATACATATTCTAAAATATTTTTCTACATTATTTAATTTTATTTTTAACATAAAGAGGCATTTTTTTATAGAATACTAATTAATTAGTCTATATATTAAAGATCTCTATTACATACACCATATATATACACATATATGATATGTTATTAGAGATATCTATTATATACTATCATTAAATGAACAACTAATAATCTC
>CM047874.1:25797326-25849989 GCA_026212405.1 Petrea volubilis | reverse complement strand
TTGAACTCATTAAACATTTTGTTTCCCAATTTTTTTTTTGAACTCAATTTAGGTGTACTGAACAAATTATATAAGAATGTGCTGCGGTATATTAAACATTTCATTTCCCAAAGTTTTTTTTGAACTCAATTTAGGTGCACTAAAAAAACATTATGACAAATGTGGTGCCTTACTGCACTGCAGGTGGACATGCGGTAGCATTTTGTGTTGGTGCTTTACGATTTCAATGAATTGTATTCAAGATCGGAACCATCATGCTGGCGGATCAATGTCATCCCATTCTTAAGTCAATTGGAGGCTTGGAGCATATCCATCTTATCCATGAACTTGTTAGAAGCTATTGCTTTGGATCGAAAGTATCAAAGAAATTAAAGGACCAAGAAATACGACGGTATAGGAATTTCTAGCCTTTGGTGTAACTTTTTAATTGATTAAATATGGCCGGAAAATGCACGGCATAAGAATATTTAGCCTTTTATGTATCTTCTAGCTGATTAGAGACCCGGAAAACGCGACTGCATTGGAAGAATCTAGCTTTGTTGTGTTAGTTTTTTAATTAGTGGTGGTCACAAAAACAACAATCAATTTTATTAATTATATAATATTATATTAAAAAAACAACAACATATAGAGATTTTTAGAGAATGGCTGAACAATATAATAAGTGTATATATATACACTAGATAATTAGGGTTGGAGTTATAAATTTATTTGATTGGGACGTTAACAGTTAAATTTTTATAAAAATTTAAAAAAAATATGATTTAGGGGGAAGGAGGACAATTTCACAATTTTATAAAACACAAAAATTTATTAAATATAAATTTGAGGGGGACGGGCCGTCCCCTCAATCCTGTATATGATATCGTGACAAGCCTTAATTAGTAAACAAATGATTCTCAAAATCATGACGAATATAAATCCAGCACATGGAAATTATTAGCATCTCCCGCGTGGACCACAATTCATATATTATAAATCTATGAAAGAACCCTATCTTAACACGTTTCTTAATTCCATTTGCCAATTCGTGTTTGCCGTTCAAACTATCAATTTTCCCCTTTTTTCCGATAATGTCCATTTTGGCTGCTACTTAGATCAGAATAAATGTCCGAACACTGAAAGCCACAGGGAATATATATATATATATATATATATATATAGATTTCTTTTTTTGATTTGACACCGAAAATAACATCAAGCTGTATGGGAATGAGACTATATAGAAGAAAAAGTCGTTTTTTTATTTCAATTACATTGTAATGCGGTAGGTGGTCACCAACAAAATCCAAGTTGTTGGTGGCACAACACTTACTTACCATTTCGAATCTTTAATAACACTTTGTTTAATATGTTCTGATAAACTCACTAATACATGTCGTGTGTATTGATGAACGCTAGATATTAGAAAAGAAAATCTGCCTTTCTTTTTTCGTATCATATTTCTTATCGTTCCTAATCTCAACCGATCATCAATACACGAAGCATTTATCAATGAGTGAAATAAAAATGTTAGACGAAAAGTGTTATAGAAGATCCGAATTGTCTAGTATGGTGCTTTTTTTTTTTTTTTTTTTCTAATCAGCGTGGTTGTGCATGTATTTCCGACAATTTACATTTTTTCTTTTATTTTTTACATCAAAATTCAAGATCTAAGCATACCCACAATGGTAAATGTTTTTTCGTTCAAATATTTGTACGATAAGAAAAGCCTTGTAAAAAGATATTGTTAGCGCATGTTTGTGCCTTTAAATCGATAAAAAAATGATAGCATCAGAAACTTTATTTAGATTGCAAAATTGACTTTTTAAAAGTATATAAAAATCAATTTTATCATTTTTTGTGGTCCAAATTTTGAATTTCTACAAAATACATATCAATTATAGTTAGATATAGATTTTTGAGAGGCCAATCGTCCCTTCCAACACTACCCCACCCCCCCCCCCCCCGTTATTGAATAAACTGAAAAAAACTGTAAGATGACGTTTTAATCCTTGCATAATTTTCCACATAATTTTATTGAACCTAACTTTTACATTTTGTATTATTTTAGTTATCACAAAGGCACATCAAGCTGCTCTCATCAAATGACCAAGTATATTATAGTGAGTCTTTAAATTGTTCATAAAAAAAAGAAGAAGAAGAAGAAAGAAAGAAAAACAAGCTCCAAATTTTGACTTTCTTTAACAAGAAATATTCCATCATATTAAAAATATTAATGTAAAAGTCGGAAAGTTAATTAAGATTTAAACATCTCAAAACGTGGTCATCAAGGATAGATTATGAATCAATGGAGTTGTTAATCAAAGATTTAAGAATTAACATCATACCAAAATCTTGATAGGGAATTTATATATAATTAAGTGATTAAAACACGAATTTAAATTAATCAATCCATTTAATACCTTATCAAGAAAGACTGGTCGACCTCGCGAAACCATTTCCAAAACACTCAATTCCACGTGAAGCGACAAACACCCAAACCTAAGATCGATCTTAATAATTTATATGATTCAGTCTGTATTAAAGATTGTATTTGAATCATGCCAATACAAATTTTAATCAGTCTATTAGCAGAATTTAATTTATTATATAACAGTTTTGAAAGCATTGATGTAATTGATTGCAGAATGTAATAGATTGTTTACTATAAAAAAAATAAAATAAAATAGAATGGGCTATGGAGATGGTGTTTATTACTACAAATGGAAGGACCCCAGATTCAGGAATGCTACCTCCACCTCCTGATTCCCACGATGCTGAATTATAAAATAAAATGGGATTATAATCCAAGTTTACTAATTAATTTAATTACCCATTAAGTTTAGGAAATTCAAATATTTGCTATTTATTGGGAAATTGTTGGTTTATATATATTGAAAAAAAAATAGGTCATGGTCAAGGCTCTTTCTTGAAGAGGCCAGGATATTTGTTGTGATCATTATTTATTAATTTGTAGAAATGTAATAATGTGTTGTGCATCTTGCGTTGCATAATTTGATGTACAAATAATCGTTTGGAAAACAAATCTATTTGTCTCAAGTTGAAGAAACAGTTGTACGTAGTTAATTTCCTATAATTCTTCGGATCGGTAGTTGGTGTTTAAACTATAAGTTGAAGAAATGGTCGATTAATCCAAATCGGGCATTGTAGAGGCTTCTTTTGGGAGCAACCATCTTAACCCAATTATTCCATTTATGATACCAATGCTTGGATGCCCAATTTTAACCAAAAACCATAGTAGAAAAATAAATTAGTCCAAACTAGAGTTGTCCCGCTACATACTAATCATCTCGTCGCAAGTGTTATTATTGGGTGGGTGGGTGGGGGGCATGTTAACTATCCCATATTGAATAAATATTAAGATGTGAGGCAGAAGCCACTAATATTTCTACAATATTCAATAAAATTTAATGTATATACATGCAGTTACCTCATTTTAGTAAGACACATTGCTACACGCCGTTTATAACTTTACTGTACATATTTTGACATGTAGTTATGAACCTTTTTTTTTTTTTGTGCATGTTTATTTATAAATGTGTTTTGAGTTCTTTTTTAACTTAGTTTATTAATGTCCTGGAGAAAAGTAGCGGGTATATCTTAAGGTATAAGATGTTTTTCATGTATTTTTTTTCTTCATTAAACGTGGAACAAATTATTTTTAATTCCATATGTATATATAAGTATGTAGTGCGTACATAACGTTTTGCTGATTTCTGTTTACATTTTATTAACATAGTTATTCAAATTAGCCCATAACCCTTTTTTTTTTTTTTTTTATTTGGGATAGATTTTTTTTCATATTTACGCATGGAAAACCTCGTCGATAAAGTTGGCGATACCAACCATATATAAATAATCGAATAAATTACACGAGAAGAAAATTTAATTCACGTAACACTATTTAGCGTTTGTATATATATTATATGTTAATAGATGTTCCGTTCCATTCCATTCCAAATTGAGTATTAATATTAATGAAAAATAAACAAGAAAAACAACCTTGTTCTAATCTTTATCAGAATGCCAGTTCTGATTCATCATTATGATGTTAAAAGCACAATCCTAAGATAGCTATAAATAATCTCACAAGAGAATACATCTGCAAGAGCTAAGTAAATTAGAAATTTTAGATGCAAATTCATATTAAAATAATTTATCCCAACTCAACCTGCAAAAACTCCACCAAAAACATGGAATCAACGGGCTGAACAAGGCTAAACCTGAAATCTAGATAACAGATGATATTGTTACAGCATACATATAATAATAATTACAATTATAATTCCGAAAAACTACTTGATTATAATTCTAGCTGGTAGTAGACCTTCATGTTGCTCGTCAGAAACCGTATCCTCTCACGGGACGAGCTTTACAACCGAACGAGAATTCAGGCTAAACCTTCCCATGGCTTCCACAAATCCCTTACTAAGAACATTCTCAATCCAATCTTCAACTGTCTCGTTGCCATAAAAGCATGCGGCCGCAAGTAACTGCTGCATTACATTATTATTGGGTGGGTGGGTGGGGGGAGGGGTTGGAATACATATTTTTGGTCGCAAGTATATGCGATTTTGTCAAAGTTGATCCGAAAATTTTTAAAATAGCCAAAATAATGAAAATGGTAAATGCAATTCTATACACCATGCAATGCGTTATCTTAAAATTTTGTACCTTTTGCTATGATCATCTCGTCGTAAAAAAAATTAATTTTCTTGTATCGAATTAACTCTAAATTATCCTCAATAATTAGAGAGAGAAACAATGGCTGCTTTCTTCTATTTTCTTTTTGTGTCATTATAGTTGTCCACATTCATAGAATTAATAATAACTCTTTTTGGTTGAAGAATTTGACCGACGCATATTCATTATCAAGGAAAAGCTTGCTAATACTAATAAGAAAAGAGACCCAATGATACATAAACGTGCGTGACTTAATCATGACCTTATTACGAATGAGAAATTAGCCAATAGAAAATTCACTAAATTAAAGTCATATAAAATGTGAAATTTTCTTGTATTTCAATTATGGGAACTTGACCGAAAGGTAAGGAGATGTCTCATTGAATCATGAGAAATTGAATCAAAGAAGGTAAAAGTAGTCAAAAAGAAAATAATAAAATGCACCGCCGACGAGATTTTACTCAAATGATGATAAGATAAAGAAATTTTGAAACTATATTTATACTTAGATATATTTCACATTTAATTCTTATTTATCAAGATATCAACCTATTTTAATAATCCTATTTTTTTTTCAAATTAAGTACTTTGTTATTGAGATACTTATTTTGTTTAGTTACTCGTTTTCATAATTTTAATGTAACAGCTAATAATTGATATGTTTAAGAATTGTAATAATTGATATGTTTAAGAATTGTAATAAATGATATGTTTGGATCCATTGATGCTTTTGCATATTGCTCAAAAGCTCCCCAAATATTGTTTTTATCTCAATTTTTATTTTTTCTAAGTTCACAAAAATAATGGATTTGGTAATTATAATCCTGTTTATGCATTTTGTGAAGCTATATTTATTAATTTACAGAATTTTCTTATCCCCCCCCCCCCCCTTTTTTTTTTGTAAACTTAACAACTTGTTCTTTGTCATATTGTATTAAATATTTGGCCTTTAATTTAAGTTTTCTATTTGTTTAAGAAATACATGATTTTTTGTACCTCCAAAAAAAACAAAAAGTAATACATGATTTTATTGTAATTAATAAATTGGTTTCATTTTTATTTTATAGACTAATTTACATTGTTCATAATAAATTATAAAAACTCAACGCCACAGCTTTCACACTACATCTGAAACCTCAGTTCATCGCTATAAAAATTAATTTAATTACACTATATTTGCCCAAAATAAAAATGAAATACTTCTTGTAAATATAAATAACTGTGTGAAGTTTTTGTAGTGGTTAATGATGCAAGAGTTTTGCAGGGACAACGGTGAAGATGAGATGTGAAAAAAAACTGAAAAACATAAAAATAAAAAATAAAAAAATTAAATCTTGAAATTATTTTTGGATTGTCCAATGTTTTTTCGTTCGAATTTGGGGGCATGTTTTTTTGATTGGTTTTTAGTCATGGCTTACGTGGCGTGTTGTGATTAGCTCGATTTGGTTTTATTAGGAAACTTCGGAACAGGTCATTTGTTCCTTTTGTCCGATACTCCGATTGTTGCTATTTTGTTGAAATTGTGATAATCATTTCACACTTACGGATAAGGCATGAGACATAGCAAAGCTTGACTAATTTTACCTTCTTTTGACAAACAATAGTGACAATTAATAATATTGTATAGTTATTTGATGACTAAAATTAATAATAATCATTTTACACTTACGGATAAGATAAGGCATGAGACATAGCACAGCTTGACTATTTTTTACCTTCTTTTGACAAACAATAGTGACAATTAATAATATTGTATAGTTGTTTGATGACTAAAAATAATTGAATAGCTTACGGAAGTCTCTTTTTTGATCTCATAATTTAATTATTGTTTTTTTTATTGTTATAATTAAGAACTATCAGTAAAAGAAAATAATTATCTTTTTTCACCAATATATTAGCATTTTGACAATAACAGTACCAACCACTCTCCCTCTTAAATTTAGAACTTAATAGCTACGTACGAGTATGTCTTCTGCATTTTGCAATCAAAATGTTAACGAAAAGTTTGAGTAAAAATGAAAGTGATAAAAACTAAATTCGTGCTATAAAAACAAAATATAAATATAATACATTTATAGACTAAAGTAAAGATATAGTTATAACATTACTAGTATATAATTCATGTAGTAGTTATACACGAAACCAATTGTGTTTGAAATTTTTAATTTTGTAAATAGCTAATTTGTTAATAACTTTGTTTTTTTTCCCCCTCATATTCAGAAAGTTATCATTATACTCTTCAAAGCAATATGGTTTTCAATTAATCCTAATTTAATTCCAAAATACTTATCAAGAAACCAATTCCAAAAAACTCAATTCCACGAGAAGCGACAAACAACTAAACCTAAGATCAATCTTAATAATTTATATGATTCAATTTGTATTAAAGATTGTATTTGAATCATGCCAATACAGATTTTAATCTGTCTATTAGCAATATTTAATTTATTATATAACAGGTTTGAAAGCATTGATATATAATTGATTACGGAATGTAATAGATTGTTTACTAATAAAAAAAAATAGAATGGGCTAATACATTGCTTCATGTAATAGCATTATTGTATGGAAAAAGCTTGTTTAAAAGTTGTAAATAATTGGATATAAGCTCTAAACTTCAAAGCACAACAAAAGAAGGTAAAATTAGTCAAAAAGAAAATAATAAATAAATAAAGTGTTCATGTGAAAGTTGATACCAAAAATATGCGTTAAACAATATTTTTTTTTAATTTGTCACTAATTAAATTAATTTATGCAGTAATAATATTTATATACTTAATAGTGACAAAAACTAATGTTTTAATTGTCACTATTGACGATTAATAATATTGTATAGTTGTTTGATGGCTAAAAATAATTGTCACGACTTTAATTGTTACTAATTTGTTATTATAAAGGTGTCATTAATTATCACTAATTAATAGTGATAATTCAAAAGGGAAATTACATCCATCTCCCTTAAATTTAGGTGAAATTACCAAATACCACTCCACATTTTGAAAATTACCATGGCCTCCTGAGTTGTTACCCCTTATTGTTAAATTGGACAAAACTGATAAAATGTTTGTAATGCTGATTAATTTTTTAATATTTTTCTAACTTAAAATAAAAATTAAAATAGTAAAATGATTGATAAAATGGAACCACCAAAAATATTCTTATCTAATTAATGGTAATATCTTCTTTTTCCACAATGAATAAAAATTAGAACACATTAATCACCCAAACTTTATCTAATGACGCCAACTACGTGCCACATTTTTTTATGACATGGAACTACATGCCGTATGTTATTTATGCACGTAGTTCGCACCAACGTATATTTTGGGTATATACGTCATTAATTTTTGCCGGAAATTAAATGGGAATGCAAGAAGGTTTTGAGAAAATATAAGATGGAGGACTACAGTCTACTGATGATAGTGAAAGTAATTAAGATTTAGACGTCCCTAAATTTCATGAAGTTTTTACCTGCGTCAGGTTTGACTATATTGGAACTAATCACGTGACGAGTATTTTATATTTGTAATATAACTGGTATACAGTTTAGGGAAGTGACCAATCACATAGCATGTGTATTCACACTTACTAAATGATTGGTTCGGTGTAGCTAAATCGGGTTTGGATAAGAATTTTTCCTAAATTACTTGTGCGACTTACGAACAAAGGTGTCAACTTGGTTGGAATGGGCCGGCCAAGCCTGGGACCATCTTGAGATGGGCCTTGGCATAGGTCGGCCTTGAAGTGGGGAGGGAGGGCCCAGCTCGGCCCATGAACCGACAATGATGGGCTAGGTTGGGCTTTTCATGAGCTAAGTTTGGTGGGCCTCGCTTTTTTTTTTACCAAAAAAATTCATTTTCAAATTTTATTTATTTTGGCATAGTTATTTATATTCAATATTTTTTTATTTTGTTTTCGTTTTTGCAGTTTTATCAAGTTGATTAAATATTTATGTTTATTTCATTTAATTAGTTACTTATAAATACAAATATTATATAAAGAAATAATATGTTTATTAACAATTTATTAAGGATAAGAAGAGAAATCAATGAATTTGGGTCAATGAAATGATTCTAAAACTAAAATGATCAAATTGTTGCTAAGGCCAAAATTAAAATTGTAACAAAAATACTTGTTACAAAACTAAATTAACTATATATATATATATGTGTGTGTGTGTGTGTGTGTGTGTGTGTATAAGCTGGGTTGGGTTGCGCTGGGTTTGCAAAGACAAACCCAATTGAGGGCCGTGCAAACACCCATAAATTAGCCCAGCCATGGTTCATGGGCTAGGCCTAGGTTGGGGCGAGACAGACTACGTCGCTGGGCTAGTGGGTTGATCCGGCCTGTTTGACACCTTTCCTTGCAAATGTAAACACAAAAATAAATATAGAACACCTCATATGGTGTTGTACGGAAAGTCTCATTTTTAATCTCATAATTTAATTATTGTTTTATTTTATTGTTATAATTATGAACTATCAGTAAAAGAAAATAATTATCTTTTTTCACCAATATATTAGCATTTTGACAATGACAGTACGAACCACTCTCCCTCTTAAATTTAGAACTTAATAGCTACGTACGAGTATGTCTTCTGCATTTTGCAATCAAAATGTTAACGAAAAGTTCGAGTAAAAATGAAAGAGATAAAACTAAATTCGTGCTATAAGTTTGAGTTATAACGTTACTAGTATACAATTTATGTAGTAATTATGTGTTTGAAATTTTTAATTTTGTAATAACTAGCTAAAATATGCTCAAACATATTTGCAAATAACTAATTTGTTAATAAGTTTTTTTTTCCCCTCATATTTAGAAAGTTATCATTATACTCTTCAAAGCAATATTTTTAAAATATTTCAAACTCGTAAACCATTTTGCCTAAATCATAAGATTCTTGATGGGTGGGTCTCGAATTTTGACAAACAATGCCACCTCAAAAATAACATTGGCGAACATATGGTTTTCAATTAATCCTAATTTAATTATGACGTAGTCTGAATACATCTTGACTGTATATTAATTTTGAATCATAATGAATAAAGTTTCCACGAATTTGAAATAAATAGGACAATTAGTTTGGACGAATTACAAGAAAATTTCACATTACATAACACTTATGTGATGACCTTTTTATTTTCATTCAGCTAGTCATTTTTGTACATCTTCTTTCTTTCTTGTTACTAACAAGAATTTTATTTTGATGGATTAATTCATATGATTGGCTAAATTGAGGACACTTGTAATTGATCACAATTGAAAGTAAACAAGACTAGTCCCATGTGATGATTCTATTCATTAAATTATGAACGTTTACCCTCCATTTGGTTCTTAGATTTTGGTGAGAAAATTAGAAAGGAAAATTTTTCCTTACTTCAAATGATAATACTCTTTACTTTCATTTTTGATCCTTCTCATTTTCCTCATACGTTTTTTCAACAAAATCTATACTCCAAACATAGAATTAATGTTGCACTATAGTGTAGGAATTTTTGAAACATATATCCCTATCTAAAAATACATGACCATTTTTCTCTACAATATGAAGTGCATCACATGCATGAAAGAAAAATTAATAGAGGTTATATAAATATAGAGATCTATTGTGGGTTAATTCACTCATTTATTGCAAAAAAAAAAAATGTGGTTGATTACGAAAATTTTCATCTTACATTCCTTAGGTATTATACTGCTTGGTGGTGTTACACCAAGCGAAGCATTAGTTGTCGCTACAAGTTTGTGGCAAGTTTTGGAAAAATCTCTTTTATGATACAATGTATTTGCCATCTTTTAATTATAGTCTCAATAATTTATATTTTCTCATATTATATCAATTATATTTCAAATTATATTATATCGATTTTAGTACAATCAATATTTTTTTTAACCTTCCATTTTGATGAAATTGCTGAAAGATCACATACATTAAATTTAAAAATACTAAAAAAAGTCCCCTATATTTTTTTTCTTTCTTTTTTCTCCCAACACCGCCCACCAACCTCTACTCCTCTTACTTCAATTTCAAAAATAATGAAAAAATAAAAAAAGAAAAACACACACTACCACACCTTTGAGTATGCACATAAAAAAAAATGGCCTATAAAATTTAGATGATATTTTAAATTAAGCCTATCGTTGATTTGCATGCACATGAGATGAAGAGTAAATCTGGGGAAAAAAAACCGAGGAAAAATGATTGGAACATACTGGCGCAACTACCTATGTGTGTTAAATACTTTTCTTCTTTGTTTTGGTTCTTTTCTTTTCTTTTCTTTTTTCGTTGGGGTACTTTCGCCTTTTTTTTTTTGTTTTAATGTAATAGGTCTTTTTTTAGCGATTTCATCAAAATATCAGGATCAAAAAATTAACAGAGGTATTAAAATCGATACAAATCAGAACAATGGACACAACAAATATTCATCGTCTTGTCTTAAGGAAAAAGAAATATCATCAAGAAGCCAAAGAATCTATGTATATTAATATATATATATATATATATATATATATGTGTGTGTGTGTGTGTGTGTGTGTGTGTGTGTGAGAGAGAGAGAGAGAGAGAGAGATTCAAAATTAAGGGTTTCTTATTTTATTATTATTATTATTATTATGGTTACGTGGTTCTAATAAGCTGACCAATTTGATATTTTTGTTTCTAAAACGAACAATTAGCTCATCTGAAAACTAATTAAGTAGGCTATGATTAAATGCTATAATTTCCCTTTCTACTTTTTTTTTTCCCTTTCAAGTAAAAAACATTAATTTGTTGCCCCTGATATTTCGAAACTATGTAATTAATGTGGGACATAGCTAGGTAAACTTTCAAAAATCACTA
This sequence comes from Petrea volubilis, assembly GCA_026212405.1. Taxonomy (NCBI): domain Eukaryota; kingdom Viridiplantae; phylum Streptophyta; class Magnoliopsida; order Lamiales; family Verbenaceae; genus Petrea; species Petrea volubilis. Next base: position 25,838,468 of record CM047874.1, on the reverse strand, counting down.
TTGTTTTATCTGCTTTGTGCGCGTGGACTCTTGGAAAACTTAGGGCAATTAAAATAGGAGAGAACTCAACAAGTCTATATTTTTCTATTCGTCATGAAAAGATTTTCTTCTAGATTTGATTAAGTTATTTGAAATTAAATAATTGGAATAGTGCTAAATCCGGAGAAAATGAAATATCATGATAAGGCCAGGATTAATTATGGAATTTTCTTGAAAATGACTGATTAATTTATTTGTTATTTGTGTTACATCATATAATAGTTATTTGCTGAAGAAGCATATACTCGAAGCACAAACTATATGAAGAAATAGTTGAACTATAGATGATTCATACTTAATATTTCACATTGTGTCCAGACTAAAAAAAAAATGTTTCAAAAAGGGGGCGTTTTATATATAATAAGAATGAATAATAATAGTTTTTTTTTTTTTTTTTTGCGCAGTGTCAAATAAGTGTATTAAGTATGAATCATGATAGTTTTTTTTTCGGTAGTGTCAATTGTAATTAACTAACTATCAATGTGACAATTAATACATAATTGTAACCATCAATTAAATTTATAAAAATAATGCAGATACATTCAGGCTGATGGTGGATTATGGAAAGATGTATTTGCTGCGGATGGTCAACGCTGGGATGAACAACATCATGTTTGTTAGATTGGCAAACCATAAAATTACAGTTGTTGGATCAAATGGGGCCTACACGAAACCATTCATAAGCAATTACATCACCATATCCCCAGGACAAACTATTGGCTTCTTATTGGAAGCCAATCAATTGCCGAGCCACTATTACATTGTGGCTAGGGCTCACACTGTCACCGCAACTTTCGACAACACAACCACGACAACTATACTACAGTATTCTGGCAATTACATACCACCATCGCCCCCATCACTACCATCTCTTCCTGATATCAACGACACACTCGTAGCAACTACTTTCTCCAGTCAACTCAGAAGCTTGGTGTACAAAAATCGCACGATAGACATGTCGTTATATGTCTCCGAATAACAAGTGCTCGGGGCCATCCGGGGAGAGGCTTTTAGCAAGTGTGAATAACATAACCTTTCAGTCCCCAAAGGTTTCTATTCTACAGGCTTACTATGCTTAAATACGGGGTGTGTTATGGAGATGATTTTCCTAGTAGGCTTCCTGTAACTTATAACTACATAGCAACTAACATCCCAAGAGCCTTGTGGACACCGGTAAACGGGACCAAGGTGAGAGAGCTTGAGTATAATTCGACAGTGGAGCTTGTTTTTCAGGGGACGAATATTGCTGGTGGCATACACCATCCAATGCATTTGCATGGACATAGCTTTTACATGGTTGGATCGGGATTTGGAGATTTTGATAAGGATAGGGATCCATTGAATTATAGTCTTGTTGACCATCCACTTCAAAATATTGTTGCGGTCCCTCAAAATGGCTAAGCAGCAATAAGATTCAGGGCAAATAATTTACGTAAAATTTTCAATTTCGGTATTATGTTTGATCCTTGGATTTTTAGTAACGAATAGAAAAACGACTTTTTTTTTCTTTGTTTGTTTTGTTTCTTCAAATGATTCACTCTATATATGTTTTGAATTTTAAGCCTTCTTTCTTTCCCGACTTTTCCTTGTCGAAGTTCAATGATCCAAACACATTTCTAAATAATTTTTGCTATAAAAATAAAATATCGAATTGGTTAGAAAAAAATTAGGTTACTGTTCAAAAATTATCATTAATAACACATGTAAAGTAATAATACTTTTTATTAAGTTACTGATGATGTCTATTAGGTGAAAACTTTTGTTTTACCTTAATATGGTTCAATTGTTAGAAAATTAATATCTTAATTATCACTATTTACAATTAGCGATACTCTAATAGTGACAACTTTAAAAATTGTCACTATGACTTAGAAAAAAATTTCACTGTTACTAAATTCTGGCAATGTGATATCATTAATTATTAATAGTGATATAATTCACCAATAACTTGATAAAAAATGTGTTTATGACCAAACAAAATTTACAGTCGCTTAATATATTATCATTGATTTATTTTTTCTCTTAGTGTTTTTGTACTAGTTTCATTTTTTTTTACCTCATTACTTTTACTATTAATATTATTAATTATATAATTGATATTTGTTACAAGAGTTTGGTTGATGCACTGCCATTTTGAGCGTCATACAAGTTGAGGTATGGAGATGGTGTTTATTACTAAAAATGGAAGGACCCCAGATTCAAGAATGCTACCTCCACCTCCACATTTCCCAAGATACTGATTATAAAATAAAATGGAATTTAAATCGCAATTTAGTAATTAATTTAATTACACATTTTGTTTAGGAAATTCAAATATTTAATATTTATTAGGAAATTGCTGGTTATATGTATTGGAAAAAATATAGGTCAGGACAGGGCTCTTTCTTGAAGATGGATAATAGTTATTGTAACAAAAATACAGGACAGGACAGGGTCTAATTACCTTACATATTTTGATTTACAAATAATCGTTTGAAAATGTAATGTATTTCTTTTGTTTTTTTAGCGTAGAAGGTGAATGAAAATATTTCATATATTGCACCAATATTCGAAATTAAGTGGAAAAATAACATAATTTATAATTAATTATTAATTGTAAAAAGATAATATACTAATTACTAAGTACGAAGACGGGAAACTACTATGCATGAGAAAAAAAATATTCATGTGGAAAAATTGCAAAAATTGTCCTTAATTTAGTTGACATGTTTTGAATTTTCGATCCTCCGTTTCAATTTTTTTGAATTTTCATCCTCTAATTTTTTTAAAATTGGCAAATGTTTGTCCTAGCTACGCCGGTAGACCCACTATGCAATGGCCTAAAATAATTATATTGGTCATATTTAGAGCAAATCTAAAAAATAATTATTTCTCATACAAAAAATAAAATTTTAATTAGGTAGAAAATTATTTTAAAATATGTATAAAAACTATAAATTATTTTGTTAAAAAAATTACCTTGAAAAATAAAAAATAGTGTAGTATTAGTTATTATGGTTGATAAGTCCGTAATTATAATTGATTTTTATATTTATTTTGTAGGACTTATCACGTTTTTTTCTCATTTAGGGCCTAAAGTTTGAGCAAAATCGTTGTTTTGTAGGTAAGAAGCGAAAAAGACTATAAAGGGCATGAAAAGTGGAATCAGAAGCTGCGTATTTACGCAAACTATTTCGAGTAACAACCCAATGCAAGCAATTCAGAGGGAAAATGGCTGTAAAAATATGTATGTACGCAAGAAATCTTGAGTACTTACCTAAGGCCAGCAAGTTGAAGAAAAATAAATCTGTAAATTTGCATATGTACGCAGAAGATCTTGCGTACATACGCAACGTTTGCGACAGCAATTAACAACTTTCCGTGTTTGACTGAGGTGCTGATTTGGAAAGATTTGTTAGACGTTTCTCTACCACTTTTGAGTCCAGGTTCATGCGGAATTCAAGGGGAGATGTTTTTTTTCCAGATCTAGATAGATGAGAACTTGGGGAGGTTTTTGGACATTCATCATTCTTGTTCTTTTTAGTTTTTAGTTTTTTTTTTACTTTTTTTTTCTGCTGGGGTTTTCATCTCTTGGGGATCCTTGTGAAGAACGGAAGACGGGAGAATTCAAGAACGAAGGGAAGAAACACTCGAACGAGGAGAGTTCCACGCCTGAGAATTCCAGCAATTAAGTTCCCTTCTTCTCTTTCCATGAATTCTCTTGCATTCTTCGTTCTTATGTTCAATTTCTTTATAAACTAATTTAAATTAAGTGTAAGGATGGTGTAATTCATTGATTTTTTGCTATTCTATGAAAATCCTACGAGTTTGAATTGGTTTTCATATATTGTCTTTGTTGTGTGAATCTTGTTTAACGGTTAAATACGTGGTTAGGGTTTGATCACCCCTAATTATCGAATTTGGGAATCGTGATGAGGTCGAGAGACGATTCACGATATTAGCTCTAATTAGACAAGATCAATTGGGTTAAAGTTGCATGAGAATGAATTTAACTTTGATTGAGCCTTAAGGCAGTGTTTAAAAATTCATACAAATACTTTGAAAGTTGGGATTAATTGAATGAGAATTGGTTAGTCTTAGGCTTAGAGGAATTGTATGAGTTAATTCCACAATGCTCGAGAGAGATTGTGGATATATTCGTTCCTAGGCTTCACACAACTACGAAAACCACTCAAATTGGGGATTGGATTAGAATAGCAAATTACGTGAATGAAACCACCTTACACTTGTTTTTCTCGCCTTGATTATTTGGTATTATTGTTATTCGTAAGTCATTTTCATTAAGAAAATTAGGATTTATTTAGAAAATCACAACCACTATTCAATTTGATCAATTTAGATAAGCAACACAAGTCAATTTCACGGGCTAAATCATAATCCCTGTGGATTCGACACTCTACTCACTTTCTATATTACTTGCACGACTGCGTGCACTTGCGCAAAGTCTCAACAAGTTTTTGGCGCCGTTGCCGGGGATTGACGCATTTGACTGTGATACTAACTTGTGTGTTTAGACTAAATTTATTTCTTTTTAGTATTTGTTTATTTTTGTTATTTTTGCTGTTGAGTTTGTGTTCTTTCGTGTGTAGGTGGTCATTGGTGTATGATCACGAGGCGTGCAAGTTCACGAGCTGAACTAGGGCCTTTGGACCTCGAGATTGAAAGAGCTAACAGAAGGAAGAACGTAGCGAGAAGAGCTAGGATAGCTCAAGAATGAATTATGGCGAACAATCAGAATGTGGGTGTTAATGGTGGCAATGATCAAAATGCCCCACCGAATGATCAAAATGCAAGAACATTACGGGATTACATTGCACCCCCAGCCGAAGGAGCGAGAACAGGGATACAAAGGCCGCGCATTGAGGCGAACAACTTCGAAATCAAGCCGGCCTTATTGAATATGGTGACTAATAATGTGCAGTTCTACGGCCTGCCGAATGAAGACCCCCACCAACATCTAGATAACTTTCTAGAGTTATGTGACACCATCAAGATCAACGGAGCATCGGATGATGCAATAAGACTAAGGATTTTTCCTTTTTCTTTGAGGGATAAAGCTAAAATTTGGCTCAATTCAGTGCCTAGCGGGTCCATAACCAATTGGGAACAGCTGTCAAATGCGTTTCTAATGAAGTACTTCCCACCGGCCAAGACAGCCAAGTTACGTAATGACATTTCCACTTTTTCCCAAAATGGGTGGGAATCATTATACGAGGCATGGGAGAGGTATAAGGAGCTGCTAAGGATGTGTCCCCACCATGGACTACCTAGATGGATGGTGGTGCAAACGTTTTACAATGGGTTGGGAGCCAACACTAAGTGCATAATTGATGCAGCAGCTAGAGGTTCCTTGGTTACAAAGACCGTGGATGATGCCTACAACCTAATTGAGGAGATGGCGATCAACAACTACCAATGGTCGGCGGAATCTACCATTCAAAAGAACCAAGGGGGCAAGTTAGAGCTCAATGCCATTGCATCGCTCCAAGCTCAGGTAAGCGCTCTAACTCACAAGTTGGATTCCCTGAATGGTAATAATTTGAATGTTAGCCCTAAGCCTTCTTGTGAAGTTTGTGGTGATTTTAATCATGTTTCCACTGATTGCTCGTTTGGGAGTCCATTTCCTGTTGTTTCTAGTGAGCAGGTAAATTTTGTGGGAGCAAACATGCATGGAAATATGCAGGGGAGGCAAGCTAATAACCCCTACTCCAACACTTACAACCCAGGGTGGAGGAACCACCCTAATTTCTCTTGGGGTGGTCAGAATGTGAACAGGCCACAACCCCCACCAGGATTCCAGCAGAACTACCCCCCACAGCAAGAGAAGGCGAGCTCCCTAGAGACAAAGATGGACAAATTCATTGATGTCTTGGGGGTTAAGATGGTTTCACAGGAGGAAAGTTTGAAAAGGATCGAAGGGAAGTTCGATCAAATTGCCAAGAACCACTCGGCATCCATTCACAATCTGGAGGTTCAAGTGGGAAAATTGGCCAATGCATTGACTAACAGGGTCCACGGGAATCTTCCAAGTAACACTGTAGTGAACCCGAGGGAGCAATGCAATGCAATTACGCTAAGGACTGGAAAAGAGTTGGAGCCGCCAAAGATATCAAATGCTGGAAGGAAAGGAGATAAAGAGGTCAAAGTACGTGAGGATGCAAAGGCCAATAAGGAAAAAGAAGAGGGGAAGAAGATTGATCAAGCTCCATTGGCACCAAAACCAAACCCTTATGAGACTAGGGTGCCTTTTCCACAACGCTTAAGGCAAGCGCAGCAGGAACAACAAAAGAAACAGTTTCTTGATATTTTTAAGAAAATACACATCAATATCCCGTTTGCTGAGGCATTGGCGAACATGCCACACTACACCAAATTCTTAAAGGAGATCATCTCAAAGAAGAAGAAGTTGGAGGAATACCAAACTGTGGCATTGACGGAGGAGTGTAGCAGCATCATCTCTCAAAAGTTGCCATTGAAATTGAAAGATCCAGGGAGGTTTACTATCCCTTGCGTGATTGACAAGTTTGAGTTTTCTAATTGTTTATGGGATTTAGGATCTGCTGTTAATTTGATGTCTCTTTCTGTTTTTAGGAAATTAGGTTTCGGTGACTTATCTCCTACTACCGTTTCCTTGCAATTGGCGGATCGATCACTCAAGCGACCTGTGGGGGTAGTGGAGGATGTCCTAGTCAAAGTTGGGAAGTTTATTTTTCCTGTGGATTTTATTGTGCTAGATTTTGAGGCTGACAGAGATATGCCACTAATTTTAGGGAGGCCTTTCATGAATACTGGGCGAGCATTAGTAGATGTAAATGCAGGAAAGTTGACTTTTCGACTTGGGGACGAAAGTATCGACTTTGACGTGTTCAAAGAGGTTAAATGCCAGATTGAGGATGATCACTGCATGAGGATAGATGCAGCTGATGATTGTGTGAGAGGGGTGATGGAGAAAACTGAGAATGAGAAATAAGTAAAGAATGTAGAGAGAAAGAAAGATGAAGGAGGAAGTGAACATGTGTTTGAACAATTACCAAAAATCTTGAGTTCCACACCCCCTTCAATCATTCAACCCCCTAAGTTAGAGGCTAAGCCTTTGCCACGAAATCCGAAATATACCTATTCAGGGGAGAATGAAGCTTTGCAAATTATTTTAGGGTCTCCTTTGACTAAAGAAAAAAAGAGGAGAATTGTGAGGCTGATAAAGGCTAGAATTAAAGCAATGGGGCACCAAACTCCTGACATCAAGAGGATTAGGCCTTCCATAGGTATGCATGAAATTTTGGTGGAAGATGATGCAAAGTCGATGAGAGAAACAAAGGAGTGGCATGATGCCCACATGACAAGAAAGAAGTCCCACAAGGGACAACGAGAGGAGCATTTCATGGTGAATGACCAGTGTTTTAAGGCTAACATGGAAGGAGATGTGCACCGAGAAGGGTCAACATCATACGTTGACCTCATTCAATAAAATTTTGAAAGGAGTCGAGCTAAAGACTTTAAACAAGCGCTTTTTGGGAGGCTACCCAAAATTTTATGTTTCTTGTGTTTTTGATTTCTTTTAGTTCTGTGTATTTTTTTTTTGTTTGGGTAGACCACTTGAGGTTTTGATGTGATTTTTAGTTGAATTTTTGTTGTGTAGGGTTTTTTTGTTTCTGGAAGATTAGGTACTTATGCGAGAAATTTGCGTAGTTACTCAGATTGGTGAAGTAGGTGTTTTTTGAGAGGTGAAGGTTCTGTACAATTGGGTACTTACCCAAAAAAAAAAAAAAAATTTAGGTAGTAATCTACTTTTGAACTTTGAAAAATAGAAATAGAAAAAATTCCAGTAGCTGACCACTACCCAAGGAGGAGAAGGAGGATGAGACCGAGTTCTATGATGCATCTGACCTCAGGTGTTTTCTATCCTTTGCTTTACTTTCTGTTTGTGTTTTATTTTCGCTTTGGTAGTTCTTTGCGTTTCAGTTGTGTTTTGTCCGGCCTTATTTTCTGTACTTTGGGGACAAAGTACTCACTAAGTGTGGGGGGAATTTTAGTTGCCTAGGATAAAACTTATGAGGTTAATTGTTGTTGCCTATGTGTATGGAATTTGAACAAGAATTGTATATCGGCTGGAAACCCGGACGGCCAGACGAAAAGAGTCATCTTTGATGATTCGTGTCCTGATATAACAACGCCACGTATAGTTCAAGTTCAATTCCATTGTGTTTAAGCTAAATTTTGGGTGATAATGACTATTTTGTGTGCTTGTGTCGTTCTTGGAATACACGTGCTTTGTTAAAATTCCTTATTCTATGATGATTTTATGCTATGAAACACTATGTTTGGAACGATGAGCATGCATGAAGCATTTTGTGTGCACTTGAAGAATGATTGTTGTTGTTTTGCTATCCCCTAATCACCTTGAGCACTTGGTTGGAGCAATGATTGCTAAATGATTTAGTGAAAATTTATATTTTTATGAGAGGTTTTCGCATGTGCTTTAATGCATTAGGACACTAGAATCGATTTGAATTCTTGTCGAGGTGAAATCCTAGACTATGTTAAATTGGGGAGATGACTTAGGCCATTTTTGAAAATTTTTGAGCCTTAATTGCCTATTTGTTGCTAAACGTAGCCCTTGAGTCCTCATTGAGCCTACATTGTGCTTAGTTCTCTTGCTAGCCACATTACAAGCCCAAAAGCACAATGGCTACATATCTCAATCCTTTGTATGCACTTTACTTGAATTGTGATAATTGTGGAGTTATTTAGTGGATATGTGGAATTATGAGGGGATTAAGTGGAGGCTTATACGTATACTTGATTTCGGGATATACTAGCTCGCTTTAGGAAGAGAAAAAAATAAACATTTGCTGAAAAAAAAAATGTGAAAAAAAAAGAAGAAGAGAAGAATGCAGAAAGAAAAAGAAAATGAAAGAAAAAGCGAGCTAGCACTCTCAAACGCATAATGAAAAAAAAAAATTACATGGAGAGTGATGGTTTTGAATAAGTTTGGGGGAGTGGAATGCTTGAAGGATGTTCTAAAAACTCCAACTTGTCCAATTTAAGTAACTTGGGTGCATGAGCCACATACTTTTCTACATTCTTCCTACCTTTCACCCAAGCCCTACATTACAAGCTTAATTAAGTCCTATCGATCCCCGATTTATCATTGTCTACATTAGTGGAGATAAGAATGAAAAACCGACTTATGGAGTCCACTTCTTGCGCCTCTCGCATGAATATAAATTGATCCGGATTGTTGGTAATTGTTGTTCTTGATCATATCACACACGATAACACGGGGGATGCTTGACAATGAGGGTTGTTTGTAGAGTGTACATGAAATTGTAATTGTTTGCACATTAAACCAATAACATATTGCTTAATAGTTTCTGAGGAAAATAAAATGGAGTTTTGCTTTGGTGCGTGGTGTTCCAAGAATGAACTTTGATTATGTCCAATTCCCTTGTGTTGTCAATTTTGAGTTGCTCGAGGGCGAGCAATATTTAAGTTTGGGGGAGTTGATAAGTCCGTAATTATAATTGATTTTTATATTTATTTTGTAGGACTTATCACGTTTTTTTCTCATTTAGGGCCTTATTATGCATAAGTTTGAGCAAAATCGTTGTTTTGTAGGTAAGAAGCGAAAAAGACCATAAAGGGCATGAAAAGTGGAATCAGAAGTTGCGTATTTACGCAAACTATTTCGAGTAACAACCCAATGCAAGCAATTCAGAGGGAAAATGGCTGTAAAAATATGTATGTACGCAAGAAATCTTGAGTACTTACCTAAGGCCAGCAAGTTGAAGAAAAATAAATCTGTAAATTTGCGTATGTACGCAGAAGATCTTGCGTACATACGCAACGTCTGCGACAGCAATTAACAACTTTCCGTGTTTGACTGAGGTGCTGATTTGGAAAGATTTGTTAGACGTTTCTCTACCACTTTTGAGTCCAGGTTCATGCGGAATTCAAGGGGAGATGTTTTTTTTCCAGATCTAGATAGATGAGAACTTGGGGAGGTTTTTGGACATTCATCATTCTTGTTCTTTTTAGTTTTTAGTTTTTTTTTACTTTTTTTTCTGCTGGGGTTTTCATCTTTTGGGGATCCTTGTGAAGAACGGAAGACGGGAGAATTCAAGAACGAAGGGAAGAAACACCCGAACGAGGAGAGTTCCACGCCTGAGAATTCCAGCAATTAAGTTCCCTTCTTCTCTTTCCATGAATTCTCTTGCATTCTTCGTTCTTATGTTCAATTTCTTTATGAACTAATTTAAATTAAGTGTAAGGATGGTGTAATTCATTGATTTTTTGCTATTCTATGAAAATCCTACGAGTTTGAATTGGTTTTCATATATTGTCTTTGTTGTGTGATTCTTGTTTAACGGTTAAATACGTGGTTAGGGTTTGATCACCCCTAATTATCGAATTTGGGAATCGTGATGAGGTCGTGAGACGATTCACGATATTAGCTCTAATTAGACAAGATCAATTGGGTTAAAGTTGCATGAGAATGAATTTAACTTTGATTGAGCCTTAAGGCAGTGTTTAAAAATTCATACAAATACTTTGAAAGTTGGGATTAATTGAATGAGAATTGGTTAGTCTTAAGCTTAGAGGAATTGTATGAGTTAATTCCACAATGCTCGAGAGAGATTGTGGATATATTCGTTCCTAGGCTTCACACAACTACGAAAACCACTCAAATTGGGGATTGGATTAGAATAGCAAATTACGTGAATGAAACCACCTTACACTTGTTTTTCTCGCCTTGATTATTTGGTATTATTGTTATTCGTAAGTCATTTTCATTAAGAAAATTAGGATTTATTTAGAAAATCACAACCACTATTCAATTTGATCAATTTAGATAAGCAACACAAGTCAATTTCACGGGCTAAATCACAATCCCTGTGGATTCGACACTCTACTCACTTTCTATATTACTTGCACGACTGCGTGCACTTGCGCAAAGTCTCAACAATGGTTTATATATATATATATATATATATATTGTATTTTAATTAAACTTATTTACTGATATTATATACATAAGGCTATTAATTAATAAAGAATATTATTAAAGTTCGGATTCGAATTTTTAACGAGTTGGACTACTTGATTTCATATCTTATCATTCATTTCGAATTATGAATATTTAAAATCGATTCTAATCGATCGCATACACTAAAATTCTTAGTAAAATCGAATTGAATTCAAATTAAAATCTACTCCATTGGCAGACATACTCCAATAGAAGGGCTAGTTCTTTTCGATTGGGCTTGTCCCACTCTTAAGTCCATCTTTCGTGCCCAAATTTAACCAAGACATAGATAAAACAATTGGTCCAATCTCGAGCTGTCCCTAACATATATAATAATCATATTGCAAGTGTTATATTGAGGGCGGAAAAAAAAAAAGCAATTTTTGGTCGCAACAGTATGCCCTTTTCACAAAATTGATAGGATTTTTTTTTTTTTGGATATAAACCCACATAATAATATATAATCAAAATTCAAAAGTAATAAAATAGATTCTATTTCTCTCTCTCTCTCTCTCTCTCAGTTCTCACAATCAAAAACTATGTTTTTTTTTTCTCTGTTATTACAGTCCTCAAATTACTTCAAATTAAATATGAAATCAAAAATTAATAAGATTCATTCGAGTTCAATAGCCCAATAAATAAATATCTAGATTCATTAAATTTAATATTCAACAACTATTAAGATTCATTAGTATTTTAAGTTGTCACTATTTGCAATTACTAACATCATATGAAACGACAACTAGCGCTGCAAGAACAACTAGTTCTAGGAACTAAGTTTTCAACCAAAATAATAAAATTGTTGCTACATACACAGATTTAGCGACCAAAAGTTATTCGATTGCTACAATAATATTGTGTAATTTTTTTATATATATTTATGGTGACCAACGTTATATGATGGCTAAAAAGGAATCACAAATAATCAATTTTACCCACACCTAAAAAAAAAAAAACAAATAATCAATTTTACATGATTGCTAAAAGAAATACTTATAACCCAAATAAAAAAGAAAATTTCTATTGTCTTTGAAAAACTTAAAAAAAAAATCCTTTCAATTCACTTGTAGTGTTTAAATTAATTAAAAAATTTACGTTAATATGAAAAAAAATAATAAAAACTTGGATTTATAAATAAATAAAAACTAACTTGTACTTGATTCGACAACATCATATTCAAATTTAATAACAAAAACACTGATTGGATATTAAAAAGATTAGTGGCCTGGAGTTTTTGTCAGGTGCCGTATCACGAACTCAGTTATAGGCCTAGACTGCAATCTCCAACCCAATCGAAGTAACAATTTAAGAATAACATCCCTAAATAGGGGTCCTGCTAGCTCCAGAAATATAACTGCTGGGTATATAGCGAGTAGGAGCATAGGTGCAAGTACCCATAGCTTATTTCGATGACCAACAAGTAGACAAATTATCGCAGTAAAGGCTCCCAACATAGCAATCACGGAGGTGAAAAGAACAACAAGGTTCATCCTTAACCGTTGAGGTAATGAGTACTTAAAATCATTTTCTGCATAGCGCGAAGCAATGAGGGATAAGGACTGAAATAGGGAAATGATGGATGTGAAGAAAGAGATGACATTTAAACCGGTGAACGCTTGGAAGACACTTTTCTTAGAGAATAAAGGGAATCCAGTGTAGCTCTCGTTCCCACCGGGTATTGTAATAGCTGCTGCAAATGTAATTGTGGCAACCAATGCTGCAACAATTGAGCAAGCGTTTGCTGTTTCTTTAATCCACTTTTCTCCTTCTGCTCTTAAGGTCTCGTGTTCCTCTATAAATACCATCCTAGGAGTTTTTCCATCGCCGTTTGCTTCTTCTCTCAATGAAGGAAGAACGAAGCTTTGAATTTTCTGTTTTAACGACCATGGTGTCCCAATTATAACATGCATTGTGTGTGTGTGTGTGTATGACAGAGAGAGAGAGAGAGAGAGAGAGTGCTAGTACAGGGTTAAGTTTTGTTGGAAATTTGTTATGCGGGCACACTCTAGAAAAAACACAAAGATTAAGTGGACATTGGTAACCAAAAGAAAATTGAGATTTCAAAGTAAGAAAACCAATATAATTTGAGTGGCAAAATGTAATTTTCCCTTATAACATTTGAGACTAAGAATGGATATTTTCAAAAGTTAGTGCAAAAATCCTAAAAAGACTATAATTTAAACTAGAGGTCAAGTTGTATTTTACCTTATCGAAACTAAGTATATGAAATTTGAATTATATATTTGAGTGAATCTAAACTTGATATTCTAAAGGGTAAAACACACTTTTCACCCTTGTACTATGGCATAAATAACACTTACCCCCTTATACTTTTAAAAACATTACTTACCTCCCTCAATTGACCAGTCAAAATAATATTATTTAAATTTGACAAAAATACCCCTTATTATAGTATAAATGTATGTATTTTATCTTATTACCTTACTATAAAATTTTTACGTTAAACGCTCTTCTTATATTATTTCATTGTACATCAGATTTCATGAGTGTCAAATAATTCTCTAATAGAAACATACTTATTTTTCAAGTAATATATATATATATATATATATATATATATTGTAGGGAAGAATAATTATTAAAAGAACATACCAATTATCTTAGCATAGTTTAATAATATTTAGTTAGAAAAATTTATTGATGTATTTTACTTTTAAAATAATGAGATTCTTATAAGTTAACAATTTGTACATTAAACTGTTTAAACAATTAAACTATCATTATTCTGAAAACAATATTTCAATTAAGTATACTTTTAATTAATTAATTAATTACAAGTTCTAAAATATTTGTTTATATTTTTGAAAAATAGATATTAATATATTAAAATATTTCGACCTTCTTGAAATATAATATACAAGAAAAAGTAAAGTTTATATTAAATTTTATAATAAGTTAAGCATATACATATTAAATTAAGGGTATTATAGTCCAATTCAAAGTATTTTATGTTGATTAGTCAATTCAAGGGGGTAAGTGACATTTTTTAAAGTACAAAGGGGTAAATGTTATATATGTTATATTACAAGGGTGCAAAGTGTATTTTACCCCATTCTAAATTAAATAAAAAATTAGTTGGTCTCACTTCATGTTAGATGCGTATAGCAACGAAGAATAATTTGTCGGGGAAAAAAAAAGGAAAATCCATGACTGATGGCTAAGACGGAAGTCACATACCTCAAGCCAATGTATTTCACGCTGCATTTGGAGAGCTGCACCAGTGATAAGATTGAGTTTGTGCGAAGGTGCCAATTTTGCTGCCAAGTGCAACAAGGTGTTTCCAGAAGAATCTTGTTGGGAAAATCGGGTAATTTTCCACTCAAACTACAACTAGTGAATTGTACTGATTCGATAATTTTCAGGAAAGACTACTGAGCAGTCTCCTTAGACAGAACTTACTTGCACAGTATATTATCACAACCTAAACCCGTGTATACATGAACAGTACCATACACGTGAATAGAAAAATACACCCAAATGAATAGTACAATACACTATAAATAAACCCGACAAATAAATATTGAATACTATACTAATACCGAAAAGAAACAAATCAAATGCGAAATAACTAAAAGAGATAAGGAAAGAACACACCCGAAAAATTGATAACGGAGTTCGGCCAATTATGCCTACGTCTCCGAGCACTACTCACGCAGCCTGCTCTTTTAATTTGGGAGAAGAGAATACAAATTTTGGGATGATAAATTAAGAAGGGAAAGAGTCCTTTTATAACATTAAGGAACTTCCCATCTTAGTTCACTAAGCAATGTGGGATAAAAACTTATGCCAAAACATAACAAATCTCCACCTTGGCATAATTTCTGGTCCCACCAAATCCAAATCTTCTCAATCAAACAAAAAACGGTCTTCGTAGTGCTTCCAATTTGCGCCTTCAGGCGCCAACTCAAATATGCAGGATATTGACCAAGTCTAAACAATGTTTAAACTTGACTTTTGTCACCACCTTGGTCATCATATCTGCAGGATTCTCCGTAGTCCGAATCTTTTGGAGAAGTATCTCCTCTTCTTCGAGAATTTCCCGCACAAAATGATAGCGAACATCAATATGCTTCGTTCTTGCATGAAAAACTTGGTTCTTTGCTAAGTGAATAGCACTCTGACTGTCACAATACACCTCAACGTGTTTCTGACCAACTCCCAAGTCTTTTAGCAATCCTTGAAGCCAAATTGCCTCCTTCACAACTTCTGTAACTGCCATATACTCTGCCTCTGTTGTAGACAAAGCCACTGTTGACTGCAAAGTAGACTTCCAACTAATTGGCGCCTTGGCTAAAGTGAACAAGTAGCCAGTTGTAGATCGCCGCTTATCCAAGTCACCTGCATAGTCAGAATCACAATATCCAACTACACATTGACCAAGTGATTCATCCCGCTCAAACACTAAGCCAACATCTACAGTACCTTGAATATACTGTAGAATCCATTTCACAGCTTGCCAATGAACCTTGCCAGGATCATGCATATATCTACTCACAACACCAACTGCCTGTGAAATATCGGGTCTCGTACACACCATTGCATACATCAAGCTTCCAACTGCATTAGCATACGGGACTTTCGCCATGTATTCTCGTTCTTCATCTGTCTTTGGAGATAACTGGCTGCTAAGCTTCAAATGAGGAGCAAGCGGAGTACTTACAGGTTTGGTATCTTCATTCATACCAAAACGTTGTAATATCTTCTTCAAATACTGCTTCTGTGTCAGCCAAAGCTTGCCTCTCTGTCTATCCCTACTTATCTCCATGCCGAGAATCTTTTTGGCTTCTCCCAAATCCTTCATCTCAAACTCTTTACTCAACTGAGCCTTCATTTTGTCAATTTCAACTTGACTCTTTGATGCTATCAGCATATCATCAACGTACAAGAGTAGGTAGATGTAGGACCCATCTTGAAGTCTGCGCAAATACACACAGTGATCGTATTTGCTTCTTGTGTACTTCTGACCCATCATAAACTTATCAAATCGTTTGTACCATTGTCTCGGTGATTGCTTCAATCCGTACAACGATTTGTTAAGTTTACAAACCCAATTTTCTTTACCAGCAACTTTGAATCCATCTGGCTGAGACATATAGATTTCCTCCTTCAAGTCACCGTGTAGAAACGCGGTCTTCACATCAAGTTGAGTTAGCTCCAAATTCAACTGTGCTACCAAGGCCAACAAAATTCTAATGGAGGAATGTTTAACAACTGGAGAAAATACCTCATTATAATCAACTCCCTCCTTCTGAGCATAGCCTTTAGCTACCAATCTTGCCTTGTAGCGAACATCATTCTTGACAGGAAATCCTTCTTTCTTTGCAAATACCCATTTGCATCCAATTGCTTTCTTGCCTTTTGGTAACTGTGTCAACTTCCATGTCTTGTTCTTCTCAAGAGATTGCATCTCTTCTTCCAATGCATCTTTCCATCTACCATTTTCTGAACTTCGGATGGCTTCTGGAAAGGTGGATGGGACTTCATCAACAACTGGAAGTGCATAAGCTACCATGTCAACAAAACGAGCAGGTTTCTGAATTTCTCGTCTTGTCCTTCTAACAGTAATAGAATCTGGCTGCTGTTGAGGTTCTTGGGTCGGAACCTCTTCCTCATCTGACTCTTCTTCTGCCATAGGAGAGTCACTAATGGTGCTTTTTTCTGGGCTCACCATTATCTGTTCAAACTCCACCTGCTTCGGCGTACACTCCACCTGCTGTGGAGTATCATCAATTTCTCCTTGAGTTACCTTATGCAACATGGCAGATTCATCAAAGGTAACATCCCTGCTGATGATGGTCTTCTCTGCCTCTAGACACCAAAGGCGATATCCTTTAACTCCAGCATTGAAGCCCATAAACAAAGCTTTCTTTGCTCGTGGATCCAACTTTGATTCATTTACATGATAATATGCAGTAGAACTAAAAACATGCAAAGAATCATAATCTGTTGTAGGTTTCCCGGACCATACCTCTAAAGGAGTCTTGCAATCTATTGCGGATGACGGCAAACGATTTACGAGATGTTGAGCATATATTACAGCCTCAGCCCAAAACTTTCTGCCTAACCCAGCATTAGACAGCATACAACGAACTTTCTCCACTAGTGTTCTGTTCATACGCTCCGACACCCCATTCTGTTGTGGTGTTTTTCTGACTGTGAAGTGCCGAACTATGCCAAACTCTTGGCATGCCTCCAGGAAAGGATCACTCTTGTATTCTCCACCGTTGTCTGTTCGGAGAACTTTGATCTTTCTTCCAGTCTGATTCTCAACTTGAGCTTTTCACTTAAGGAAAACTCCAAGCACTTCATCCTTCTTCTTCATAGTAAACACCCATACTCTTCTGGAAAAATCATCAACAAAAGTGACAAAATAATGTCTACCTCCAAGAGATGGAGTCTTGGCAGGTCCCCATACATCTGAGTGCACATAATCCAAAATACCCTTGGTATCATGGATGGCAGTGCCAAATTTCACTCTTCTTTGTTTTTTCAGAACACAATGCTCACAAAATTCTAATTTGCAAGTCTTCGTACCTTTCAACAATCCTTTCTTAGCAAGAATTTGCAAGGATTTTTCACCAGCATGTCCCAAACGCATATGCCACAGCTTTGTCGCCTCTGCATCCTTCTTGCTACTAGATGTTGCAGTTGCTACTGTCCCAACCACTGTACTACCTTGATAGTAATACAGATTATTCTTTCTCACGCCTTTCAACATCACAAGTGCTCCTGAAGTTGCTTTGAGAATTCCATCTCGCATCATCACAACTAGGCCTTTTGACTCTAAGGCCCCCAAAGAGATGAGATTCTTCTTCAAATTCGGAACGTACCGTACATCCTTCAAAACTCTTGTAGATCCATCATGATTCCGCAGCTTGATTGAACCTATCCCAGCTGTTTTACATGGATTGTCATTGCCTATGTAAACAACTCCACCATCACGTTCTTCAAAATCGAAGAACCACTCCCTGATGGGAGACATATGGTAGGTACAACCGGAATCCAAAATCCACTCGTCTGGATGGGATGTTGAAGGTGATGCCACCAAAGAGACATCTGACTCTGCATCACTTTTGCATTCTGCAACATTTGCATCTTGCTGAGCCTTCCCTTTATTCTTCAACTTTGGACAGTCTTTCTTCCAGTGCCCTTTCTCATGACAGAAAGCACACTCATCTTTGGCAACTCTGCTCTTCGACTTTGATCTTCCTCTTCTCCCCTTTGACTGGCTCTGCTGACGACCTCTCGCCACTAATGCTTCATCTGCTGTAGCTACTTTGTTCCTCATTTTATCTTGTTTTCTCAATTCATGACTATACAATGCAGAACATACAGCATCTAAAGATACATTCTCCTTCCCATGAAGTAAAGTAGTTTCTAAGTGTTCAAATTCATCGGGAAGAGATGACAACAACATCAAAGCCAAATCTTCATCTTCAAATTTTACATCTAAATTTAACAGGTCTGCTACTAATTGTTGAAACAAAGTGATGTGTTTATTCATAGTAGTACCTGGTTGATAATCAAACCGGAACAACCTCTTCTTCATAAGGAGCTTATTCTGACCACTCTTTTTCAGAAATTTCTCCTCCAACGCCTTCCACAATTTATATGTAGAAGTCTCATTCTTGAATGCATACTTCTGCTCTCTGGACAGGCACGATCGAATTGTTCCGCATGCTAACTGATTTATGATACTCCAATCCTTATCTTCTATGTATTCTGGTTTCTTTTCTTCAATGGCGATGTCAAGACCCTGTTGGAAAAGGGAGTCCATGACCTCGCCTTGCCACATGCCGAAATGGCCAGTACCGTCAAATATCTCTACCGCCAACTTCAAACTTGACATTGGAAACCTTGCCCATGAGGACGAGGAAGTCGATGTCCCTTGTGTCATATTTGATGTAACACAATTTGTTGGTGGAACTTCTGATGCCATTACAGACTCGAATGATAGTATTCAATATAAACAAAATTACAAACAGACCTAGGACGAACCTTCGGCTCTGATACCACTTGTTGGGAAAATCGGGTAATTTTCCACTCAAACTACAACTAGTGAATTGTACTGATTCGATAATTTTCAGGAAAGACTACTGAGCAGTCTCCTTAGACAGAACTTACTTGCACAGTATATTATCACAACCTAAACCCGTGTATACATGAACAGTACCATACACGTGAATAGAAAAATACACCCAAATGAATAGTACAATACACTATAAATAAACCCGACAAATAAATATTGAATACTATACTAATACCGAAAAGAAACAAATCAAATGCGAAATAACTAAAAGAGATAAGGAAAGAACACACCCGAAAAATTGATAACGGAGTTCGGCCAATTATGCCTACGTCTCCGAGCACTACTCACGCAGCCTGCTCTTTTAATTTGGGAGAAGAGAATACAAATTTTGGGATGATAAATTAAGAAGGGAAAGAGTCCTTTTATAACATTAAGGAACTTCCCATCTTAGTTCACTAAGCAATGTGGGATAAAAACTTATGCCAAAACATAACAAATCTTTCATATTTGAAATCTCATTATTACAATCATATCGCCAGAAAAAGAATCTGAAAAGCTCTCTGTCATGGTTCTCTGCTGCTATATGAAATATGGATTGCCTAGTATACGGATCCCGAGAGTATTTAGCATCTGGAAATGAATCAAGGATCTTTTCTACAACCTTGTGGAGCCCTGAACGCGTTGCCGTTAGCAATGCATCTTCATAAATTGCAGAAGCTTTCCAGTAATCTATGGTTTTCATATTCTTGCACAACCACTCCAAAAGATCTAGTGCTTCCTCACGACGTCTCTTACGACTACTCTCTTCAAGGTGGACGTCTTCTGATCGGGGAGTTGATCAATACAGAAACATTTATGACATATGTAACAAATAATATGATCCAAACTCTGAATTAAAAAAGCAAGATCAAATTTAATTATAAAGATACAGATCAAAATTATATGCTTTCTTAATACGACGGACGACGTATGTTCGAGAAGCTGATCAATACACAAACATGTACGGCATATGTAACAAATTAAATAATACGATCCGAATTCCGAACTGTGAACTGATAAAGCAAGAAACTAAGCCCTCCCTATTAAGTTATGAAATTCAAGCACCTTGTTTGTACCTAGTCCTGGAACAAGTTTTGGAACCAATAGCGAGAAATAGGAAATCTCAAAAATTCAATAAAACCGTTCTGGCAGATTTTGATGTACCGACGAACCATAGTAGATACTATATATATATATATATATATATATATATATATATATATTAAATATTTAATGTCTATTTTCTTTGACACCTTAAGCTTTTAATGAAGTGGCCATTCAATATTAAAATGTTTTAGTGAATCATTGTTGTTTTCAAGTTTTTAACATGAATGACATAAATTCCGGTAGAAATGTCCTATTGATAAACTGAATTCGGGGAAACATCCAACCACTCAATTAACACAATTGGATTGTTGAAAACGTCTAATTGACACTATTGAATAGCAAATCGTAAACTTAACTCAATTGAGTAGAACAAATATTTTAATTCCCCAAAAAAAAAAGGAGAGAAAAAATATTCAATTGGGTCAAAATAGAGTTGGAGGAAATATGTACAGTGTATTATAACGACACTTCAATACTCATAATAGACTCATAATTTTTTTTTATCTAATTTATCATCATATTTTACTATAAAAATTTTATTGTATTAGTAATTTAAAATTTAAAACTAATTTTCTTTTTTTAATAAGTTTGGAGCAGAACTGAATAAATTGGTCAATTCTACTAAATAAAATAAATAATTTGATAATTTACATTAAATTATGTGAAACTAAGGATAAGCAACAAATCAGGCATACGTATGATAATTAGATTAATAAATTGATAATTTCAAAAAATATGTAACAAGAAAAAAAAAATATGAATAAATTATTATAATTATAAAATCAATTTAAAATTTTAATAAAAATAATGATTAATGTTTAAGAAATTTAGGTTTTGCAACTGAAGTAATAAATTAGTATAATAATATTTGAAAATATTAGACATTGGCACTTATTCTAGTAGAGTATGACTCTTGTGATAAAAATAAGCATTTTTTTTAGGTTTGAATTAAATCAAACATTTTATTTTATTATTATCGAATTATATATGATATATTTAAATAAAGAGATAATTATACTGAACTACCTTAAAGTTTACTTGAATTACACATTAAACCCTCAATTTTTAGAAACTATCTAGTAACCCTAGGGTATTACCGTTAAGATTTTTAACGAAAACAGCAAAATTTAAACACGTTCTTCCTATTTTGTCTTTTTAGTTCAAATTTGACTGGAAAACATTTCATTATCTCATCCATTCGATATCTGATCTTAGCTTCTAGCCACCACGTACGAGTATGCACCCTAAACTAATTATATGTTTTTTTAATAAAATTTGATCAAAATTTAATAAAAATGGCAAAATAGGAAGAACATATTTAAATTTAATGTTTTCCGTTAGAAACCTTAACGGTAGGACACAAAAGAGTTAATAGGAGTAAAATATTCACATAACTCGAGGTTATCTAGGTAATTTTAAAAAAATCGAGGGTTTAATTTATAATTTAGACAACTCTCAAGGTCGTTAAGTGTAATTATCCCATAAATAAAATATTGAACTCTTTTGAATAATAAATAAATATATCTTTTTTTGGTTTAACACACATATAAATGTACATAATATTTGTTAAATAAATATATTTACCCATCTTTAATTTATTTGGGAAAAAAAAAACTCGAACTAACTTACTTGGATGATTCTTTCATTCTTCAATCAAAGCAAAGTTTGAAAATTTTCAAATACAGATAAATAATTGCATTTGTGTAAATTTTATATATTGAAAAAAAATTATATATTTATTATCTATTCACTCATAATATTCTAACATTTATCTACATATATCATGATTCAATTTCAATAAAAGAATACATGTCAATTCAAAATAACAAAAATATGCTTATTGTTTTTCATTAAAAATTTTGAAAATTCATTTATATTAAATAAAAATATAGGTTCCATAAGTTCAAATTCTAAGTATTTTTAAATATTATTCACTAAATTTAATTTAAAATTTTAAAATTTAAATTATTTAATATTTAATTTCTTAGATTAAAATTAAAAATCTAGTTTTTAGAATTAGCAAAAAATTCTAAATTATTTGCCATACTAGCACTGGTGAAAAACATATGGCCGATTTTCTTACGATGTTAGCTTCGACTGCCAGAGTAGTTCAAAATCGAACTAAAAATGAAAATTTTGAAAGATAAAGGACTAAAGTAGAAAAACACAAACATAGGATAGAAACTCGAACATACTAATTTTGGATGATGATTTTTGTAAAAATTCCGAAAGAATTAACAATAATGGTTACAAGTCACAAGAGAAGGTAAAGTTACGTTGCCACTCCTAACTTAAAAATATCATGTCATAGTTTAATTTATTTCACTTTGTTAAACCCATGTCATGATTTGGTTGAATCTAGTTATTTGCAAGCATTTTTTTTTTAATAATTAACTTCAAATATATATATATATATATATATATATATCATCCTAATTGTTAAAAGAAAAGTCCATACCTTATAATATATTTATTCTATACTAGAAATATAACTGAAATGTAGACCATGTGAATTGGTGTTAGGAATTGCACGACTCACTTGACCAGAAATTATCGCTGTCATTGAATATGCTCTTCTTAAGGGCGATCCTTTTCAAAGCAGAATTGCCATCTTCAAGTTTCAAAGTTGCCAAATGGGGATACTTTTTAGCCAAATCCAATGCCACATCTGCACCCAAAAACGCACAAACAAGAGTAGTCAAGAAGTCTTGCAAAATGCTCAGCCAAACAAATATATATTGATCAGGTAGCTAGTGAAACTAATTAATTTGTCACATAATTGGTGTATGTTATAAAAAGAGTACTATAATGTGATTGGCTCAGTGAGGCCAAGCCTAATTCAAGGTTGAATATTATTTTGATGATAGTTGGCATATATATTTTCTTTTTTGTAAGAAATTAAAGATATGCATCAAACACACATGAACCACCCACGTAATAGTTAATCACTTACGCACCAAAAAATTCAGCATCAATAGCACTACAGAGAAGCTTGACTCCCGCTTCACCAAGATATGGGCTAGGCGACATATCATCCTTGGTCTCATGAATAAAGTACCGAAGGGTGTTACTGTTGTCAGACAGGGCTGCCATGTGAAGTGGGAATTCACCCACATTGTTGGTCTCGTAGAGCAAATCGGGTCGTCGGCCCACCAAGATTTCAGCTGAACGTATCATCCCCTTTCGGGCAGCCACATGTAAGGCTGTGTGCCCGAGCTTGTCTTTTTGTCCTAATGAATCGTCAGGCATCCAATTCATCAGATCTTTAGCAAAATTCAAGGCAAAATAGTTGGCAACGACAATGTGGAGAGCTGTTTCTAAGTTGGAATTTAGTCCGGCTTTCATGGCTTGTGGGTGTTGCTCTAGTATTTCTTTTGCCTTGCTCCAGTCTTTATCCATTGTAGCTCCGTACAACGGCGCCAAGTAGTCGTACGACTCTGCTTTCAATGAATAATCTAGAATATGTTAGGTAGTTATAAAGTAATATGAGACCCTCTATTTCAAATTTGGAATATGTTACAATGATAATTAAGAAAGTAATTTTATACACCTGTCATGCATGTGAATTATGAAATAGGATCTGATTATAAAGTGGGACATTTTTATAGAATGAGGTCTTTAATTAGGAAATTATGTTCACACATGATTTTTGTTTTGCCAATGAAATGATTGAGTGCATTACACAATTTAATTGACTCAATAAATAATGCCTTATAAAATTTAAACAATTAACATTAATAATCAACATCAAGTATGGATGCTATAACACAATTAAATTTTAAAACACGTAAGGTTATGGAATCATACATCTCGTATTTTACTGACAAGTATTTGGTCATTTCCTGATTATAGCATAGGATTGTCAATGATGAAGCTATAATTTTAAATCTTAACAAGGAAGACTTCATTTCACATAAATAGGATGGCTATTTAAAAATTTGAAGATGGTAAATGCTAAATTCCAATTCAATTGAAATACAAAACTTATAATATAACTGAGGTATTTGCATTGGAAAATATTATAATCTAAAAGTATCTTAACTGAAGAAAGCTGTCTAGTAAAATTTTTAGGCATTTTACTAAACACGAGCAAAACGTGAAGTGCATAAATACCTTCAAGGCAGTTCGAGAACTAAACATGGTCTATGATGTGAATTTTTTTTTTTTTAAGAGATTTTCCTTAAAAAAAGACCCATACACTTGACAAATTCTTACCCACACCGAATTCGATTATATCGAAGCTAATCATATAATAAATATTTTACACTTAGCATGTGAATGTTGTATAATTTAGATAGAGGAATCAATAGTTGAAAATTTTAATTACATAATTAATTTTTGTATATGAATGAAAAATTAAGTGTTTTATATTAATAAAATGAATGGGTGCGATTCATTGAAATGATACGTCTAAATTCAATAAATTAGATAAATGGGCATGTTTAGATTCAACAATTACAATCTTGTAATTTTTATATATGTGATATGCAATAATAATAATAATAACTGAAAAAATGTATAATAAATCATAAATACAATGATATTTATAAACATAAATATGTACAAAATTATATTTATAGTATATAATATACATATATATAAATATATTGACCCCCCACCACGACCACCACCACCCCCAAATTCTCCCCCTCCCACCCCTCTTCTTCTCCTAAAGAAGACAGGCACAGCGTTCTCCGTCTTCTGCAAGCACCCCACCCCCAATTCTCCCACCCGCCCCTTGCCCCTTGCCCCTCCACCTCTCTTTCTTTCACTCTCATTTTTTATGATTTTATCTCTTATTTCCTTTATTTGAACTTGTCAGATTGCACATCATCCGTAAGGAAAACAAGAAGTCTTAGTGTTATGGGTGCCGGAGGGAGGTGTTGAGGCGGCACCGGCGATTTGGAGTGGGAGGTGAGGGCGGTGAACAGCTAGGGGAGATTTTGGTTGTTAGGGTTTTGGCGTGGGAGGGGGGGGGGGGGGCAGCAGTTGGGTTGTGTGGTGGGGAGGGGTTGGGGTCCTGGAGAAGATGATACAAGGGGGAGTTTTTTTCATTCACACACACACGCACGCATATTACATATAATTATTATTTGAAAAAAATATTCATAATTATATTTATATATATAGATATTACGTGTATTATAAATACAATTTTTTAATATATATATTTTTCCTCCAAATTTTTGAGTCAATAATGATGTGTAGTCAAGTTCGAAATATTTTCTGTCAACCATACTGCCTATACACCAACTCAAGATTTAAAATGCCATGTCATTGCCATGTGTACTTTTCAGGTAAAAATGGCTGAAAAAATTATTACCGTCTTTTACTGTTCTAAAAATGCAATTTTTCCAACCTATTGCTATCAAAGTTCAAACAGTGACAGATACGATGACATAAACTGAACAATCAACCACAACTAGACCACTGATTGGGCAGGCAAGAAATAGCTAGGACTCAAGAAGCTACTGAAGAAATCAAGATGATGAGAAAGTGATGAAATGGGAAAGAGGATGTACATACGTTGATGCACATGGTCACTTCTCTCACTAAAAATCTTCTCCAGCTCTACCCAAACATCTCTGGCAGTAGCAACATTTTTAGCCACAGTTTTAAGCACAGTCTCATCAAGCGCGCCTAAGATCCAACCCTGGATCAGCTGATCAGTTCTCCATATAACATAATGTTTGTTATTTTTCTTTCCATCATCGGCGGTGGTGTCTGGCGGCGGCTGCAGAGGTTCGATTTTGCCGTCAATGAAGCAGAGCAAATCTTGACTCTCAATCAGGCAAAGCATCTGTTTTTTCCAAGAACAATAATTGTTTGATTGCTTATCTCCCGAGAGCTTGGCAGACACAAAGTTGCTTACGTTAATTTTTGATAGGTGCGTTGGGAAAGATTGGTATTCATTCGAAGGTGAGGCGGTGGTGGAGAAAGCCATTGTTGCGACCTCTTAGTTCGTTGATTATTGAGCTTTTTATAGGCCGAGGAAATTGGTAGTAAGTTTCTTCTTTTTAGTTCTTTCGCTGCCTTTAATTTAATTTTCCTCAAGGGCTCGTGACTTTTGACTGTTTGACAGGTAGAATGAGTGAAAATAATTGAGGATTAAATGAAATAAACAACTTTGTTTTAAAAAAAAATACTATATTTATTTTATTGATTAATTAGTAGACTGATGCCAAAGTACATTCTTATGCTATGATTACTTTGATCCATAATTAAATATTATGGAGTTCTTTATCGATAAATCCCTTATCACACACTTGATTATCATGAAAGACTCTAAGATATTTAAATTATTACCCCAAGTCCTCTTACTTTTTATTATGTACAATATTTATATTCATCCCGTATTGTGCACGTGTCTTCACTGCAAATATAGATGCACTTAATTTGTACATGTAAAATTGCTCTCACAATTATCAGATTTTGTGTTCAATAATCACCAAAATTATCAGTTTTGTATAAGTTACTTTACTTGTTATCCTTTTTGTTGATATGTGACTTCCAAAATATATTTTGGTAGTAATTATTTATTTTTAGAATTTCTTGTTCACTTAAAAAAAAATACAATTTTGGCCCTATATATAGCTTAGGCCATATGGTATGGATTTCGGAACCAACTTCCCTACGCATGCTTCTAGTTCCAGTCACACCCGTCCTCAGTTGGTGTGGTACCTTGCTGCCTTCCCCACCAAATTTTGATACAATACATAATGAATAATTTTGATAAATATTGGGTAACTTACATCGTCAACTACTATCTTTTATATGTTATGACAATTTGTTTATTTTTATGAACATGATCAATGTCATGAAAAAGCTCATCTCTCTGCCCGGCCCCTCTCTCTCCCTCTCTATGAGGAAAATTAGGCACTTAGATTATCCCATCAAATAAATTAAGAGAGATATTTATTTAACAAAATAAAAAAAAATAACATTTTAAAGATTATTTGAATTTTTAAAGTCTGCCTAAATCTTGAAAACATGTACTGGAGGAAGTTGTTTTAAATAATATATATATATATATATATATATATATATATATAGCCACCATGACTATAAGTTCCTTTTGAAAAGTAAAATAATCACATTTTCAGAGTGATAGTAGATAAACTCACATTTAACATTGTCAACGATATGATCACAAGAACCATGCCGTCTACTGGAAAGCAGGTGACCAATTATTTGTATATTGTATGCTTTAACAGGGCGTACAAATAGGCAAATAAACTTGAGTTTTACCATCTGCTAGCTAAATTAATGGGTAGTGCAGGCACCTAAACACAAGCACGCACGCACACACACACATAGTTATATATATATGGGCAAATTACGTCCACACTAATTGATATATAATGTAATTACAAATGGATCCCTATAGTTTTAAAAATTATACACCCCATGATATCAGCTTAACAAAATTCATTTTTTTTATCAAGACGGAACATAATTGTAAATTGTATTTCTAGCATTTTTTATGGGATTTTGAAATGGAACAATAATGAAGCATGCCATTTTAAATTATTGCGACAGTAAGGTATGATTTTCTCGACATGCCATTTTAAATTATTCAATTAATTGATTATTCCCCATGCCTCCTAATACAATTGTTATTTTAAAACATGACATAATGATTTTCAGATTCAATTTAATTTAGTTGTTAACTTGAACTAGAGGTGTAATATTATCGCAGGGAATGATGGATGAATTCACCAAAGGTGAAAGGAAGAAAACAGAAAGATATATATATATATATAACATCAAAGATGCTAAAGAATTTAAAACTGCACATTTAAAAAAATGAATGATAATATTAAAAAAAATGAATTGGGTAGCAATAAAATTGTTTAAAGTTGGAAATGAATATCATAACTTTTTATGAAAGAAAATACAAATCTCTGGTACTTTAGGCTTAGTTCGGTTCATAGAATTAGCCCATAAATATGGGTGTCAATCTCAAATAATTCGTTATTCAGTTTTCGTAACTTATAAAGTCGAATCATGTGATTCAACTTGCTAACCCATTGTTAAGGTAATTATTCACCCAATATTACAACCATAAAAAAATCACCTAATATTACAAGGGGATGCTGAGACTAACAATGGCAAAAATCAAGATTAAACAAATACGAATTTACAGATATATCATTGTATATGATTCATTTTTTTCATAACTATCTATTGAATTACGAACACCAATATGATGAACCAAACATACATCTGACAGGTTATAGTCAGGCCACACAATCATTATTAATCGAAACCAAAGAAGATAGTATCAATTTTCAATTGTTTAATTTGGGCGAATGCAAACTGAACGAAGCCCAAATGGTAAGCAAACTTATTTATTTTTCTCTGTCATAAATTGATTTAAAATTTTAGCAGACAATGGAATGAAATTTTATTTGCTTAACATGCAATAAGTTAATCTTAAAACTTAAAAAACAATACGAAATATTCAACCTGAATTCAAAATATTTCTTTTAGGACTTCGTGGAACAATACATATGAAATGGAGAATTGCCGACGACTTCGTGGAACAATACATAATGAATAATTTTGATAAATATTGGGTAACTTACATCGTCAACTACTATCTTTTATACGTTATGACAATTTGTTTATTTTTATGAACATGATCAATGTCATGAAAAAGCTCAACTAATATATTATAGTGGTTGGTCCCATTATTAATTAGTGCATAATTTTTATTATATAAAATTTGACTGTAATCATTTTCTATGTAATGACATAATGAAATGGATAATACAATATGAAGATAGATTAGTTTCCAAAGTATATATCCATTCTAAAATAGTTTTGTTAATTATAATTACCTCTGATTGTATATTTTCGTCGACTTTACTTCTTCTCATAGTGTTTTTATACTTTCATGTTTTACCTTGTTAATTTTAGTATGAATATTATTAATTATTTAATTGATAGTTGCAACAGGAGTTTGGTTTATGCACTGCCATTTCGAGCGACATATAAGTTGGGGTATGGAGATGGTGTTTATTACTAAAAATGGAAGGACCCCAGATTCAAGAATGCTACCTCCACCTCCAAATAATAATTAAAAATGTTGAATTATAAAATAAATGGAATTATATTTAAATCAAAATTTAGTATTTAATTTAATTACCCATTATGTTTAGGAAATTCAAATATTTGTTATTTATTAGGGAATTGCCGGTTTATATGTATTGACAAAAATAAAGGTCAGGTCAGGGCTCTTTCTTGAAGAGGGATAATATTTATTGTGATTACTATTTATTAATTTGTATAGAATCAAAAATTTTAATTAATAATAGTGATAAATATTGTAAATAAAATTTTAGTTTTTTTATTTGATTTGAAGTAAAATTTAATCCATTTAATTTTAAATACTTGATAATTGTTGGATTCTTTTAGATAAACATCAATTATAGATATACTTATTTAAATTCATAAAAAAAAATTTAATTTCATACATGGCAAACTAAAATTAAATGAGACTATCGACATGTGCATTGGCCAAAGTAGTTTCAAAGTTTCTGAATTATATATATATATATATATATATATATATATATATATATATACAGATTATGATGATGATGGTTTCGTGGTTCTAGTAAACTTATCAATTTGATATTTTAGTTTCTAATATGAACATTACGATTTCCGTTATCTTTTCTCTTCATTTTTTTCATAAGTATAATCTAACTTTAAATAATATAACATAAACATTAGTTTTGTTGCTCCTGTTTTTTGAACAAAATTAAATAAATAATTTAAATTTTTATTTGAAACCCTGTAATTATTCAATGTGGGACACAGCTAGGTGAACTTTCAAAAACATATTTTCCCCGTTTTTCTACTTTGTCCGCGTGGACTCTTGAAAACTAAGGGCAATTAATTAAAATACTAGAAGTGTATCATCATAAAGTCTATATTATTGTCTATTTGTCATGAAAAGATTTACGTCTGGATTTTATTAAGTTATTCGAAATTAAATAATTAGAATAATGAGAAAATGAAATATCATGATAGTGGCAGGATTAATGATGGCATTTTCTTGAAAATGACTGATGTATTTATATGTTATTTGTGTTACACCATATGATAGTTATTTGGTAAGCATGCATACTTAATATTCGACCGTGTCTGGACTCCAAAAAAATTCAAATTGTTTGAAGAGTTTTTTCTTTTTTCTTTTAATCATTTTATCTAATTCATATACGTGATGATCCATCGGTTCTTACTTGGTAATTTTTTTGCATGATTGTACGATTCAAACTCAACAAGTATTTGAACGGGGAATAGTTGGTACTAGCTAAACAACTGCACTTTACATAATTTTAATGAGAAAAGAATATTGTTTAAATATCAATTACGATATTATATTTTAAACTCATGAAACACAAATAATTACATGGCCTACACCAAACAATTGAGAAGCGATTATACCACTATATCCCCCAAACAGACCATCGACTTCTTACTGGAAGCCAATCAGCCACCAAGCCACTATTACATGGCGGCCAAGGTTTATGCCGTCATTCAAACTTTTGACAACACAACCACAACAGCTATCATACAGTACTCCGGCAATTACACTCCGCCATCATCCCCATTGCTCCCATCCTTTTCCGATATCAACGACACATTCGCATCCACCAATTTTACCAGTCAGCTCAGAAGCTTGGCTTATGAAAAACATACAATAAAGGTGTTGTTAAATACGTCAACTACACTATTCTTCACTCTTTCAATCAACACAAGACCGTATCCCAATAACAACTGCTTGGAGCCATTCGAGGAGAGGCTTGTAACAAGTATGAATAACATAACTTTTCAGAACCCTACGGTTTCTATTCTACAGTCTTCCTATGATCTAATAAGGGGTGTTTATGGAGATAATTCACGGAATAGGCCAATGTGTTCATATTTATGGGTTTGGTATGCAAAAGTCTCGCTATACTTATTATTATATTATAAAAATTTGGTTTGGTAAGAAACCAAATTAATGTATTTGGCTTTTCGTGCAAAACACCGCTTGAAGCAATCCAATTTGATTGAACTGTTTCTCAGTAGTGATCATCTTTTATTCTAGACTAGATTAATCCATTACTCTCTACTTTGAACTCATTAAACATTTCATTTCCTAATTTTTTTTTAACTCAATTCAGGTGTATTGAACAAATTATATAACAAATGCGATGCAGTATATTAAACATTTCATTTCCCCAATTTTTTTTTGAACTCGATTTAGGTGCACTGAACAAATTATATAACAAATGTGGTGTCTTACCGCACTGCAGGTGGACATGCAGTAGCATTTGTGTTGGTGCTATACGATTTCAATGAACTGTATTCAAGATCAAAACCATCATGTTGGCGGATCACTGCCATCCCATTCTTAAGTGAGTTGGAGGCTTGGAGCACATTCATCTTATCCATTGAACTTGTTAGAAGCTATTGCTTTCATTCAAAGTATCAAAAGAAATTAAAGGACCAAGAAATACGACAGTATAGGAATTTCTAGCCTTTTGGGTAACTTTTTAATTGATTAGAAAATGACCGGAAAATGCAACGGCATAAGAATATTTAGCCTTTTACATATCTTCTTGCTTGATTAGAGACTGGAAAATGCAACGGCGTTGGAATATCTAGCTTTTCTTTTTCCGTATCATTATTCTTATCGTTCCTAATCTCAACCGATCATCAATACACGAAGCATTTATCTATGAGTTAAATAAAAAATGTTAGACGAAAAGTGCTATAGAAGATCCGAATTGTCTGGTACGGTGCTTTTTTTTTTTCTAATCAGCGTGGTTGTGCATGTTTTTGACAATTTACATTTTTTCTTTTATTTTTTGCATCAAAATTCAAGGTCTAAGCATACCCACAATGGTAAATGTTTTTTCGTTCAAATATTTTGTATGATAAGAAAAGCCTTGTAAAACGATATTGTTAGCGCATGTTTATGCCTTTAAATCGATAAAAAGAATGATAGCATCAGAAACTTTTATTTAGATTGCAAAATTGACTTTTTAAAATATATAAAAAAACAATTTTATCATTTGTTGTGGTCCAAAGTTTTGAATTTCTACAAAAATACATATCAATTATAGTTAGATATACATCTTTGAGAGGCCAATCGTCCCTTCCAACCCTACACCCCCCCTCTCATTGAATAAAATGAAAAAAACTGTAAGATGACGTTTTATCCTTGCATAATTTTCCACATAATTTTATTTGAACCTAACTTTTACATTTGTATTATTTTAGTTATCACAAAAGGCACATCAAGCTGATCTCATCAAATGACCAAATCCTTCCTAGCCAACTTATGATTTACATTAGTGACATTATTAGGTAAATGGGCAATGGAGCTCATTAATTGTTTTTAGAAATGAAGATTAATTCAATTAGTAAACTTATAATCTATGATTCTATATTGGAGCTAATTTTGGGTGAATGAAAAATAGAGTTAATTCATTGTTTTTATCAGAAATGAAGAGTCACTCAATCAGTATAGTTGAGGCTTCAAATTAAATTATAAGATAATCTCTAGCACAAATTAAACTCCTTATTGGATTTTACACCATGTTTTGTGTATGTTTAACTTATAGTGACTCTTTAAAGTAATAGTACTTGAGAATCGATATCTATCATTACTTGAAGAGGGATAATAATTTAGGAAAAAATATATTATTCAAAAGAGAAACACCAATGATATTATGTTTTAAAACAATAGTACTTGAGAATTGATATCTATAATTACTTTACAATTTTACCCGAATAACTTGGCTGAAGGGATAAAGTGAAAAATAATTAAAATTTGAAGGACTTAAAACGTCGATTGAAAAATATAAGCATAAATTTTTGGGACCAATTGTGTGATTTTCCCTAATATTAAAAACGAGTATGAGGAATCACTCATTGGAGAAAACGCTTTGCATTTTCGTAGAAATTATAAGATCACAACAAGTAGAGATAATTGCACTTACAATAACTGAGATTTGGTATAAATATATTTAGACACCTTGAGGTTTACATAATTACAGAAATTACCCTTACATCAAATTTCTATGGGTCTAATTATAAAACGATAGTCGACAACATGAGTAACTTTTTTGCATATACAAAATTTAGGAGATCTACCAGTTAATTTAATGAGATGATGCATTAATTTCATAAACAATTAGGGTTCAAATCCTTGAGTTATGAGTGGAGCAAACAGGTTGGGAGAGTCATCTCCCATATTGAGCTTCAGCAATATTTGAATTCAAATTAATCGGCTAGCGGTCAGAATCGAGTGGTTAAGATAATAAAAAAAAAATAGTAATGTTAAAGTTGATGATAGGGATAGTTTCTATCAAGGTAAAACCTCATAAGTTCTAAGTGTATTTGTATCAAACTTTAGAAGATGTCAATATAATTATCTCCTAGCAAGGTGGGTTCTTTCCAAATGGGCCTCATGCAACTCTTAAGTCCATCTATCAGCCCAAGTTAAATAAAAAATCATACTAGAAAAATTAATTAGTCCAATCTAGAGTTGTCCCTGCGTATCTAATCATAATGTTTAGGGTTCTAAATGGATAATTAAAAATCTAATTATCATTTGCATTATCTATATCCATTTAAAGTGAATATTATTCGTATCCGATTATAGATATTCAGTTATAAATGAATAAGAATATGGTATTTAGATATCCGATCCGTTTAATATCTGTTCCGAATACATATCTATTTATATGTTCAATTATTTATAATTTAGTTGTATTTATTAATTATATCCAATAAATAATGTTTGGCAAAAAATAACGTCTATGTATACCAAAGTTTTCATGCTTTTTTAATAATGTTTCATTTTTTAAATTAATTGATTTATTTATTGATACAATTTTGTAAATTAAATTTCATTTTGTGGTTAATACTTTTTAGAAAATTATATTTTTAATAATAATCTGAATTTTATTTAATATATTATAAGATATATAGAAATGAAAAATGAGTAGTTCATATTATGTGAACAATAAATAATAAATCGTTGTTTCAAATAAAATACATGAATTTTTTTAATGGATATCATATCTTTATAACTTATAAATATATAAAAGGAATAAGTTAACATATATAAACTTTAGGTGTTATTAATTAACGAAAGTATATGATATCTAATGTGTGTGTGTATATATATATAATATTTTGTAAATAAGTGGATAATATATAAAAAAAAAATATGTCTAAATTGTATAAACAAAAATTCAAATATTCAATTAATTATAGATGAATATCAATTATTTAAATTGAATAAGATATTTAAATATTCATCATGGGACATGGATATTCAAATATCTATAGTTGAATTTAATTTTTAAAATAACAATCGGATATATCCATATCCGATGTCTGACAGATTTGGATATGGATATTGATTTTAGATATCCATCAATATCTGTATTGGTCCCGATATCCAATAAAATTAAATGGATGCGAATATGAAAACGGCATATTCGATCCGTGTAACATCTATTTGGACCCCTAATCATGTTGCTGAGTGTTATGACTGAAAATAAATGCATTTTTTGGACCCAAAGTACATGATCTTTTGCAATATTGGCTCGACATTTTTTTAAAATAATAAAAATAAGTCCTATAATATAATTAATCATGGAATTAAAAAAGCAGTCGCGTTAACTTTTTAACAATAAATGGTAAATGTAATCCTAAAACCATGCAAGGTTATCCTGTATTTTTGTACCTTCTACTATAAGCATCTCGTTGTAAAAATTTAATTCTAAAACCATGCAAGTGGAGAAATTGTGTTTGCCATGGAAGTGAAACAGCGTCGTTTGGGTGTGCTTACAAAGCTTGTTGCGGTAGATAATCGAGTGCCTCTGCTGCTAATTAATCATGTGCCTATTTTTTTTGCTTTTTTCTTTTTTCTTTTTCTCTTCCTTTTTGGCTCTCCGTGGCGTCTTTTGATTATCTGGGTGAAGATGGTCGGTTTGTTTGAATTTGGTTTCGGTGTTGGCGTCGGCTATTTGCCATGTTGACGGTCGAGGTTGTTATCGGCGAGCCGGTGTTCGATTGTGTTTTTTATATTAGTTGTGTGAATATTTCTATTTTATGGTTGGCTATGTTGGTGGTGTTGATAATCGGATTATATGTTGTTTATGCATCAAGTATATTGTGATTTTGTGTTATTCCTTCGCTGTTGATATTTTTGTTTTGGGGTCTTTCTATTATTGTTAGGGCTTATTTACGTTAAGGTAGGTTTTCTCATGACTTTTTGACTTTTTGTGTTTTTGGATTATCTTTGAGCTACAAAGAGTAGTATTAGTATTTGTTTATTTTAGGTTGCTTGTTGGATATGTTTATGGGTGTAGTGGGTTTCTATTATTGGGTTGTTTGAGCGTACAGAAAAAATGCTAGTAAGAATATTGTTGGACCTTACTTAAAAGGAGGCTGAAGTCATTATGCATATTAAAAGTAAGGAATATATTTATTGTCATGAGGATGGTGTTTAGTTGATCAATTTAGCGTATGGGGTGCTTTTAGGCCGTGATGTAATATGAGCGAATGATATAGTGTAATTTCATTGTAATAATTCGAATTACTCAAGGTACTCTTTACTTGATATGGATAAAAATTCACGAAGTGGTTTTTGTTGTAAAAGGAGTGTGGTGCTATCCTGTAATTTTTTGGGTTTGATGCATGTGTATTGTCATAAGGTAGTGAATATTACTTATGTATTTGGTTGCTAGTGGTTCTGTATGTTTGTTCTAGTTAGAATATTTGTGAGGATTAAAATAGTTGTTGATATGAGCGGTGTTGTTTCCGTTCCATAGATGTGGTAGTTAATATTGTTTGTATTTTGTAATACTTTTTCGAAGTCGGTTCTACGCGGTTAGGTTTTTTGGGTTTTTGCTTGTTTGCGAATTTGTGTGATTGTTTGGTGAGCGTGCAAGGAGAATGCCCAAGAGTAGGGAATATATACAACAAAGAGAGACTGAAAAATCTAAACATGCTTGTTCCTCAACTTGCTTTTCCTCTATTGTTATTGAAGTTCTTGTAAGCTTTTTACTCAAGTCTCTTTACTGGAATCATCTTTCAAACTAGATATTTAGAGCAATTGTCATAAATTAGAGCTAAGGAAATCATAAGAGTTTAAATAATTGTAGGGAATTATTATTATTCTTCATAGAGATGGACAATAGTCAATAGCCCATGCCCCCCATTCATTTGATGGAATACTCACATTTTTTTTACGAGGGCATTTTCGTCATTTCAAACCTGAATCTCAAAAACCCACCATCAACGAAAACATCAAATTAAAAATCCGTTTCTCGCTTCCTCTCTGAGCTCCGTTGTGGGTGGCGGCACCCAAGACGCTCTGGCAACTTCTTCGACAACCATTTTTTAGCAGCTTGGAAACCCATCTTGTTGATGCATTGATGGTGTGTCTTTGACTTTGAATTATAAAATGACAAAAATGCCCTCATAAAAAACATGTGAGTGTCACATGACTGACTTTCAAGCCAAACAATGGTCGGAAATGTGTTAGTGCAAAAACCATGTAGTTTAGATGGTTATGTGCACCAAAAAAAAACAAAAAAGTTCGGATGACAAAATGTAAAATGGACCATAATTTGGAGGGCAAACGGTTTTTATCCCTTTATTTTAAAATACTATCCACTTTTTTTACTTAGTATTTTTTTTTTCAATTTATTCAACAACTTTAACTTCTCAAAAAGAAAAAAAACAATCACAAATGCCCTCATAATAATGTTGTGGAAGTGATTCTTTTAGTTAAATTTCCTCCACAAGCCAGTCCTCACTTTAGTTTCAATTTAGCCAAAATTGTTCAGGTTGATTATAAATTGACAAAAATGTAGTGGTCAGTTGGACAAGCAACAAAAATAAGTTAATCGGCATTCATTGGAGTTGCAAGTATATATTTTGCTTTTTAAAAAATCATTTATATGCATCTTAACATGATATGCTATTGCATGTGGTGCATAAGCGTTGCAATGGCTACTGATATTATCGCCTCTAATATTATCTTTTCTTGCTACGAGTATCGGATACAATTAATACATTCTAATTAAACATTTGAACCCCCTTGTGAAATCTTGGTTAATGGAACGGTAGAATTCCACCATGTCTTATATTCTTGACAGTCATCATTTTACATTTGAAAAAACAAAAACATAATCCATTAATTCTATAATGCATGCCTAAAGCCTATTAGCGTCTTAGGAGCCATCATCTAGGCTTAGAAGTTCAACAGTTCACGAGCCGCACCACACAAAAATCAACATTGTCTCCCATGGTCAAGAGTGCTCTATCATTTGGAGTTTTTGGTACAAACAAATGCGTGTGTTTTCTTGCTTCCTATAATATATATATATATATATATACGTGTCTTCTTCATAGAGATGGCTGTTTACAAGGACACATTCTGCAGTCAATAGCCCATGCCCCCTATTTCAGGTTTCTCCTACTAAGAGGAAAGATCAAATAACACCACAGATCAAGTATTTAACACCAGAAATTAAAGATAAAAAAATAAAATGTTTCGATCAAGAGCTGTGAAAGTTAGTTTTACAGTCGTGTTATTAAATCTACAGAAAGAGCTTTACCATTAAATTACAAAATCAAGGAACAACAATACTCTTATCAATTTACCAAATAATCAATAGAATGTCCTTTGAATGCCCCCAAAAAGCTCATTGGCCCAAAAAGCCACAAAAATATGCAAACAATATTGTTGAAGCTTTTTTCTACATTATTGTGTGAAGTGTAAATTAATCATCAAGAAAAAAAAAGTGTATTAAAATTTTCTATTTTCGTCATTTTTTTAGTGTTGAATCCATTTTTTTTTTTCCAATCTTTGTTTTTTTAATTTGTTTCGCATTTTATTAATTGAATTGGTTTATTTGCAGGGAGATTGTATGTGAGAAATAAAATTTAAATATCTAACTTTTTTGGTTTTGTTTGGTTTAATAGAAATTCAAGTAAGCAATACAAGAACCCTTCGGTAGTTTTTGAGTCTTTTTTAGATAGTGATGTATAGTTTCGACTTTTGATACTTGATTGTTCTATTTTTGTGTGCTCCACATTTTCTTCGCTTGTTTGGTGTTTTGCTTAGTTTCAGGTTTGTCGACAGAAAAAATTACTACGGGGTGAAACAATTGGGGCTCTCAAAATAGGTATATGGCTTTTCTATTTAATGTTCTTCTTCTTCTTCTTCCCCGAAATAAAACAAAAGGAATACCCAATCCCAATTCAGGAGCCGACGGAATTTGCTATTATAGAGGTGTCATTAGTTATTACTATTACACCCACCTCTTTTCAATTTAGGCGGAATTACCAATACACCCTTTCGTTTCGAAAATTGCCACACCTCCTGAGTTTTAATCCCTTAATGTTAAATTGGACATAACTGATAAAATGTTCGTAGAGCTGCTTAATTTTTTCTAACTTAGAATTGAAAAAAGAAAAATGAAACGGTAAAATAAGTGATAAAATGGAACTACCAAAAATAGTATTACCAAATTAATGGCAGTTTCTTCTTTTCGCAACCCCGCACCCAAACTTTATCCAATGGTGCCAACTACATGCCACATATTTTCACGACATGGCGCCACCATGTATTTCGGGTATGCACGTCATTAATTTTTGCCGGAAAAACGTGATGAGCATGTGAGTTTTTTTTCCAGCGAAATTAGACCTTAAATTACGGGATATTTTTAATTACATGACTAATTATTTCCTAAAGTATGTGCATGCATGACTAACCTTGCAAACACAGTACGCACACATAACTAAATATGCAATTTTGCCTCATTTAATGGGACAACAAGAAGGTTTCGAGAAAATATAAGACAGAGGACTACAAAATTAAAAGCTCGACTCGAACTCGACTCGTTTACACCACTAAGAATATTTGTCAAAATTAAATGTCTCACCGACACCAGCTTGCTATATACAGTAGTAGGAAAAGTCTCATTTTAAACCCATGATTTAATTATACTTTTTTTATTCCTGAATTATCAAAATTAGTTCAATATTTTCTTTTTAAATTCAATCCTTCTACACCTATATATTAGCATTTTAGGTCAAATTTCTTCTAAAGGTACCTCTATTGGATTTGTTGTTTGATCAAGCAAAACACTTGATTGATCAAGATCAACTGCCATCAAGGTTTGAAGTGGTGCTAACACACTCTCTTCCTGAAATGGATCTCCAATGTTCCTTTCAATGTTTGCTTCAATATTTTGAGTTGGCATTGTAATTGTGGGGATATTCAATCTAGTTCTTGCCTTTATTTTGCACACTGAGCGCCAATCACGTCTCTCTTTGCTCGAGGATGGAAAACTTGCATAAAAAACTTGTCGAGCTTGTTGAGCCAATATGAAGGGATCATTTGTGTTGATCTTTCTTCAATAATTAATCTCAACAAGTCCAAACCATTATCTAAGCAACGCCACATCCAACTTCTAGTGTTGGACATGTTCAATTTCTGCAATTTTAAAACTCAATTCTTAATTTTACCTTTCAGTCCTTTATCATAATAAATAAATAAGCATCAATATAAAGTAGTTGTCATCAGAAAGCCACACACTTCTTTAAAGAATTGTAAATAAAGAAACAGGAGAGAGCTTATTCATTTGAATTGAAGTGAATTATCATTGGGGGTGTGTAATTCTTTAAGTAATAAAGAAACGGAAGAGAGCTAGTGACTAATCAAAGTACTTGAAAATAGAACATTGCTGGGCAAAAGTAGAAAAACTAGTAATTTGAGTGATTAGCTGCAAGTCCAGATCTTATTAGTTCCAGTTAAGTGAGAGATTTGTGGCTTATCTTAGAGTCTCACTGATCTTAAGTGAAAAATTTGCAGCTACTTAATTACCATTAAAAGAGACAATTACTGTTTAAAGGGGTTTTATCCTGCCATACAGTGAAACAATCTTGCAATAAATCTTTTATGATAAATCTTAATATGAAAGAAAGACCCATCATTTGATTAAAAAAGCTGTTGATAATTAATTCAGTTTGAAAATTTCAAATTAGAACCGTGCGATATTCCGATGTGACAAAACGAAATCAAGCTAACACAATTCATACTAAGGAATTCAACCACTTGAAAATGGCCATAACCATTATAGTAACACTTAAAAGAGTATCTTGGAAATTTCATGCAGAACCACTTAAATATTACTTGAGTAACCTTGAATATTATTGAATATGTATATATAAGGGTAAATATGTCTACACTTCTTGAGATATGATATAATTATAAATTAATTAATCTCTCTTGATGTAAAAACTACAAATAGCAGCCTAAGAATATTCAGGAGTCAAATAATAATAATTCTGGGAAGATTAACCAGCCTAACTATTAATATAAAAGCAGAGAACTTAATTTTGTTGTTACTCAATGAGAGTTGTTTATATACTTAATTTTTATCGATGTCATGCAACCGTTTAATGCAATACCTGAATGGAAATTTCATACAGTACAGAGTTCCAAACTCACCTAGTTGCTTCAAATCATGAAGTCTGCAATACATGAGCAGGTAGAGAATAACATTAGACAGAATCAGGACAGAAAGGGATCAGACTAATGACAAAGCAAAACGAGCAGAAAAAAAAAGGAAGAAAATAATGACAAACAAATAGTAGAATAGTTTTACTAGTCTCTGATATTGTTGTGTGTCAACAAACTTCAACGAGAGCCGCAATGAAAAGAGGAGAAAAGATGAGAGTGAGAATCTAATTGCTTTTTCTTCTGATAATAAGCCTAACAGCAGATTCAACTAATCAAAGCGTTAACAGATAACAAAATGCCACACAAGGACAAAAATCTAACAAT